>CANTUT010000967.1:0-5000 GCA_947687605.1 Reutealis trisperma
AGGGAATGAGCTTGTGAAAAAGTTGTAATCGAGTAAATTGCCAATTTTCTTTCGGTAGTAGTTTGTATTATAAGATATTAAGAAGTGTATGTAACATATGTATATTTGTATTATAGCTCTAGAACTCTGCAATGTTACCTCCTGTATTTGTATTTTGTTTAATACTCAGATATGTATCTTAAAGAGTTGAAATATGTGGTTAAGCAGAACTTTTGTAATTTACTACATTTTTGAGATAAATGAAATAAATGAGTTGTTGGCCCAATGAGATCTTTATTTTTATGTTGTGATTCTTTTAGATCTGTTTAACCTATTTGGGCCCATAGCCCTTTTCAGTTTTGGGCTTTCTGTTATGTGTTTTGGGTTAGGCTTACTACGAGCACTGGTAGCCATGTGTAATTCCCATGTCCTAGTGCCGGTCACGTGCCCTCCTATTTGGGGCATGACAAATGTGGTATCAGAGCAAAGATCTTCTGATTTTTAATATACTCAGTGTTGTGATTTCAAGGATAGCAGCTCCTCTAGCTCGTCTCACCCAAAAGAATGTTAAGTTCCACTAGACGGAAGTGTGTGAAGAAATCTTTCAGAGGCTTAAGGATTGTCTTACTTTGACTCCAGTTCTAGCACTACCCTCGGGTACTGGTGGTTTTACTGTTTTCTGTGATGTGTCAAGAGTTGGTTTAGGTTGTGTTTTAATGCAACATGGTAGGGTAATTGCCTATGCTTCTCATCAGTTAAAGAAGCATGAATAGAATTATCCCACTCATGATTTGGAAATGGCAGTAGTGATTTTTGCATTAAAAATTTGGAGACATTATTTATATGGAGAGACTTGTGAGATTTACACAGATCACAAGAGTCTAAAATATATTTTTGATCAGAGGGATTTAAATTTGAGACAGAGAAGGTGGATGGAACTTCTTAAGGATTATGATTGCACCATTTTATATCACCCTGGCAAGGTAAATATTGTAGCAGATGCCTTAAGTAGAAAATCTTCTGAGAGTTTAGCCTACATTGTTGTTCATAAAAGACCTATAGTTTAAGAGTTGATGGAATTGTTTGACAATGGATTGCAGTTGGAGGTACATAGTACTGGAATCTTGATGGCACACTTTACAATTCGCTCAATCTTAATAGAAAGAATTAAGGTGGCTCAACGGCGTGACCCACAGTTATGCAGCATTATTGAAGAAGTGAATAAGGGAAAGAATAATGAATTCATAATTGATGACAGTGGAGTGCTTCGACTTGGTTCGCGTTTATGTGTCCCCAATGTGGATAATTTGAGAAAAGAGATTCTGGAAGAAGCACATCTTGCAGCATATAATGTTCACCCAGGTTCTAATAAAATGTATCGTGATTTGAAAAGTGTTTATTGGTGGAATGGTATGAAAAAGGATATTGCAAAGTTCATTTCTAGGTGCCTCTCCTGTCAGCAGGTAAAGTTAGAACACCAGAAACTTTCTAGATTGTTGCAACCCCTTCCCATTCCTGAGTGGAAATGGGACAGAATAACCATGGATTTTGTAACTGGTCTACCTAAGACTTTAGTGGGCTATGATTCCATTTGGGTGATTGTAGATAGATTAACTAAATCAGCTCATTTCCTACCTGTTAAGGTTAACTATTCGGTTGCTAAGTATGCGAGATTATATGTGGAGAGAATTGTGTGTTTACACGGTGTACCAGTCTCTATAGTATCAGACAGAGGACCTCAGTTTACTTGAAGATTCTGAAAATCATTACAAGATGCTTTGGGTACCAGATTGGACTTTAGTACTGCTTTCCATCCTCAAACAGATAGTCAGTCTGAGAGAACGATTTAAACATTGGAAGACATGTTGCGTCTGTGTATACTTGATTTTGGAGGTTATTGGGACTCACACTTGCCACTGATTGAATTTGCTTATAATAATAGCTATCACGCTAGTATTGGTATGGCACCATATGAAGCTCTGTATGGTAGGAAGTGTAGATCCTCTGTGTGCTGGAAAGAAGTAGGAGAAAAATAACTGTTCGGACCAGAGCTGATACAGATAACTTCAGAAAGAATCCCCATAATTCGAGAACGATTGCGAACAGCTTTTAGTAGACAAAAGAGTTATGCGGATCATAGGCGAAAAGATTTTGTTTTTTTGAAAGTTTCCCCCATGAGAGGAATAATGCGATTTAGTAAGAGAGGGAAGCTAGCACCAAGGTATATTGGTCCGTATTTGATTATCGAACAAGTTGGAGCTGTTGCATATCGCTTGGACTTGCCACCAGATCTTTCTCATGTTCATCCTGTGTTTCATGTTTCCATGTTGAGGAAGTATGTTCCTGACCCTTCTCACATTCTTCAGCCTCAAGAGATTCACATTTGCGAAAACTTATCATATGAAGAAGTCTCTGTAGCCGTGCTAGATTCTCAGGTTCGACACCTTCGTTCTAAAGACATTCCTATGGTTAAAGTTATGTGGTGTAACCATACGACTGAGGAGTGTACTTGGGAGGTAGAGGCTGAGATGAGAGATAAATACCCGTATTTATTTGAATATAGTTGATATGTTTAGTATTGTATTTTGAATATTTTATGATTATATTGTATATCTAATGAAATAAGACTTACTATTTTATACGAGATTTTCAATCTCATATCATTATTTTAAAATTCAGAGACGAATTTTTTTAAGGAGGGGAGATTGTAATATCATGAATTTTCAAAAATTATAATTTAGAAATATTGTGATATTGACAGAAAACATTTATTATATTATAGCAAATTCTCCCAATTAATTATTATGATGTTGAATTTAAATTTAGTAAATTATTTTAGTAAAATTGTTTAGAAAACCATTTTATTATTATTATTATTATTATTATTATTATTATTATTATTATTATTATTATTATTATTATTATTATTATTATTATTATTATTATTGTAACTGTTAGTATATATATATATAGAGAGAGAGAGAGGGGGCAGCGAGAGAGAGAGCAGAAGCGAGAGAAGCAGAGAGAGAGAGAGAGAGAGAGAGAGAGAGAGAGAGAAGAAGAGAAGCTGCCTGCCGTCCGACCACCGTCCGACTACTGGAATTCGACACGCGCCACCTAGTAAGGTTCTTGGGGTGCTGACCAAGCTGTCCATTGAAGATCGCCGCCATCCGCCGTCTCCAGCCGCCGCACCATCCACCGCACCGTCTGCCTACAGAAAGTTCCAAGTTAAATTTCGGCCAGTGGTGATTTTGATACCATCATACTCCTCTTCCTCTAAGCTTTAATTTGGTATATAAATTACTAATTTTGGATAATGTGGAAATTGGTCAAATTCCAGTGATCGACCGGACAGCCGACGTGGATTCCGATGAACTAGAAGAACCATATTATATTTTCTGATTCTACGTGTTGAGACGAGTCCGTTGGTAATAAGTTTGTGACGATCGGTCGACGTTCATATTTTTCAATGAGTTTACGGTGAGCATCATTTTTCGTAGTTTGTGCAAGCTTATGACATATTATTACGTTCTGTTTAGTAGTTAGTAGGTGTGCGGTGTGTTAGAAAGAATTGAGCCTTTGGGGAAGATTAGCTGGTCTAGATAGGAACTAGGTATTTTCTGGTCATTATATTCATACTCTGATAATCTTGTTCATTTTACTGTGTAGATCATTCTGGTATGCCTCCGGCCGCCCCTAGCCACAGTTCGTGAATATTCAGTTCTGCCCTTCTGTATTGTGAGTGATACTTCTAATATACTTTCCTGTTAATCATGCATTGCATTGAGTATATTTATGAATATAATGAAATCCTGAAGTTTATGTCATGAAATGAATATATGTACATGCTTACTTGTCATCTACTTGTGTTGGACACTTTTGGGTGGAGACAAAATGATACAGAGACCACCTAGGATTTGGGAAATGATATGGTTATGATGAGTATGAGAAGATGAGCTATGACTGATGGATGTTGGCCGGGCCTGCTCATCGCCAAGGCTGCTGTCAGTCGGGTCAGGGCTACGTGGTATAGACCAGTGACGGCCGGGCCCCTCGGATTAGATATAAGAGATAGATTCTTGGATTAAGAGAGCCGTTATATGAGAACTGGCTCCCTCATATTGATTTTAGCATGGTTTCTATGGACTAAACTCCATCCTTGTATGTTTTATTGTGATTGGATGTTGGATGACATAATTGCATATCATGTATACCTGTTTATATCTGGCTCACCAGGTCTGCATATTAGTAGTATGATTCACTGAGTTGAGATGCTCACCCCTATCTCCTTATTATTTTTCAGGTTACAGATTGAGCCTCCTGTTGTAACTTTACCAACTCGGTCTCTGTCTCCTTCTTCAACAGAGTACATGAAATATGTTGTTATTGTAATATTATAGTAGAATTCTGCAATTACAGTATTGGAGTTGGATTATGATATTACTGGAACTATTGGCTTATATTGTGATTAAACTCTCTACCGATAATGTTTATGACATTGATTACTATTATTGTAAATTATTATGGCACTGTTATGGAAATCTTTTATTGTGATATGATGATTATTGAATAAACTGTCGGCAGATAGAGTAGTAAGGAAATTCATATGAAATATTTTATAATTATATGTTATATATCATTTTTCTTTATTGGGAGTTTACTATTTAGGCTGACTGTAGACACTAGTAGCCTTACGCTTTCCCGTGCCCCAGTGCCGGTCACGTGCCTCGAATTTGGGTCGTGACAAAGTTGGTATCAGAGCAGCTCCTCTAGCTCCTCTAAAAATATTTTAATTACTACAAATGATTTTAAATGGTTTTGCAAATTTAAACAATTTTCAACGTACCTGAAGTGGATTTAAGTTCTCAAAATGAGAAAATATTTAGAGGTATTAGATTTCACACTATGTTGGAGGTGATTAAAGATTAAGTACTGATTTTTATTAAGAAAAAGAATTTTAGAATACCATAAGTAGAGTTATTATTTGAGCATATTCATGAGGTATATATGTTAAGTTGAGA
>CANTUT010000967.1:17500-242500 GCA_947687605.1 Reutealis trisperma
AGAAGACATGCGATGACATATGTAATGCATTTGCGAAACAATACCACTATAACATTTAGGTGGATGTAAGCCATTGATATTTGGAAACAATAAAATAAGACAAAAGGAATCCTTCACCGCATTCCTTACAAGGTAGAAGTCAAAAGCAACACAAATGGTGAACCATCCCTCTGAAAGAGAACAAATTGATATCATTATTAAAAATCTCCTCCCTCAGTATGAGATTCATCTACAAACTTAGTACTTCCTTAGCTTTAAAGCTCTCATTGCCATTGCTAGCAAGATCAATGATTAGATCCAATTAGGACAAATCAAGGATGAATCCTCTAATTCAAAGCATAATAAGAATAACAATTGTACCACCAACTTCAGCACCCAAAGAGAAAAGGCAACAAATGCTATCTGTTATCACTACCTAATGAAATTAGAAAGAAGGACTTCTTTGAGCTAGGCATGCTCTTAAGTGCTGTTTATAAGAAGGTTGTGGAAGTTTACCTTGTCAAGCCTCTAGAGCTAAGAGCACCTCCTAATCGCTTGCCTAAGAACTATGATGCTAATGAGCATTGTGACATTAAGGACTGCGGACAAAACTGATGCATGTAATGCTCTGAAGCACAAAATTCAAGACCTTATTGATAGTAGAGATATTATTGCTCCCAAGCCTAAAGTCTAACATTACCACTAACTCTTTTCCAAACCACAAAGTAGATGTTAACTTCATTGCCTCTGCCAAGCTAGAGTTCATCAAACCATCTCAAGCTTCACCCAATAACAGATATTTTGAGAAGAGTGTCGACCCTACTATGCCCCTATTTGAGTCTTTTAAGTTTATATCTAGGTCCTCCAAGTCCATGTCTGAGTCATCTGAGTCCGAATGTTAATCACCAAAGTTTGTTGAGTTTATTTTTATAAAGCCTTTTTAGAATTCGAGTCCTGTGTTTTTGAGTCTGTAACCCATCTTCTGGTCTTAACTTTTAGTACCAATATATCCCATAATAATGGGAACTTTATCATGAATAAAAATTTTTTTTAGGTTTTCTACTTACTTTCTTGTTTCTCTATTCTTTATTTCTTCTAATCCATTTTTAAGTGATATAAAGAAAATAATAATAATAAAAAATGAAAATGAAAAAGACAAAAGAATCAATTAATTTTGGCACAGAGGAAAAACTAAAAATCACATACATTGCATATGAAATCGATTATTCTATATGGGAACCTAAAGATATGTTAGGGATCGATCCAAGCATCATAGTTCACAAGATCTTAACATACACACAAAAAGCCTAATAAGCAGAGGTTTTAGAGAATGGAATCATAATAAACAAAAGGTATCATGATCAGTTGAATGCCATTAATAAAAAGAGAATGGATGACAAAATTCAAGGCTATTAACAGAGACTAGATAGACACTTCAACAAAAAGGTGAAAAACAGGGGTTTGTAAGAAGGAAATCTAGTTATAGAAGAAATCCAAGCTCCTGTTCATGATATCTAAGAGAAAAGTTCAAATAGAATTAGGCCAGACCATATATGATTAAGAAGATTCTATCTGATGGAGGTGCCATCCTCATGGACATGGATAGAAATGAATTCTTTCATCCTTGCAACTTGGATCAACTGAAGTGATATTTTGTCTAAAGATGACATCTGTATTTTATTTATGTTTTTATGCGATATAATTAGAACTGCTTGGACCTGATTCTTCCTAAAAGAAAATGACTAATAAAAAAAATATATAAGGGATATGTAGGTAGCCTGACTCAAGTGCGGTCTAAATCTTAATATAAAAATATTTTTGTTTCATATGATAAAGCATCACATTCTTATTTCCACTGCACCTAATGCATTGTTCACTCTATTCTTTTGTGTAAACAAAAATATAAAAAATGAAAAAAAATAGAAAATGCTCCTTAAGCTCAAAACCTAAAAGGGCGATTTAGACAGAAGTTAGAGTAAGCATATCGAGTCAAAAACTTGAAAGAGCGGCTCGGGTAGAAATTAGTGCTAAAAAAATAGAGAAAGAGCTCACTAAATTAAAAACCCAAAAAGACAACTTAGCCAAAAAGATAACTTAGGCAAAAATTAGAGCAAAAATAAAAGATGTCTCATATAATGGTGATTAGATTTTATAAAATGCAACCTATCATCATGACAAAAAGGATAGACCTTTCAATAGTTTATCCTGTATCAAGTGGTCTTGTCAACCTATAAGTGTATAAAAAAGTAAAATCCTAAATAAAAAGTAAAAGAGTCATATATGAAGTCATAGTCTACCCAATCTTCCTCTTCCTCCTAGGATGCACATCTTTCATACCCTTGTCAGAATAAAAGTCCATTACAATCTCCTCAAATGGTCACACCCTCCTCTTAGTCTCTATAGCTCCTTTTGCTGCACAAGTAGAAGTACTAGCAAAATCAGAACTGCTCACTATAGTAGCATTGTAAACCCTTTATCAAGTACCAATAGTTTTGAAACTACTCTTAGAAATCATCCTCTATATAGCAGTAGCTCAAAAAATGCTCTTGCTATAGAAACTGAAATCCTCCTTTACAATCTAAAAACCACAATCCTTCTTTCTGCCCTAACTATAGTAGTCATTCTTTAAACCTCCATTATAGTGTCACCCTCTTCTCACTACAGTCAAAGTCTCCTCTATCACTACAACTACATTCTGAGTCACTACTGCAGCCTATGGTAGATTCTTGAGTCTCCTTCAAAGATTGAATCACCATTTTTATCTCTACTATAGTCCTCTCGCTACCAATGGTGCCTTCTACAATCACTTCCTCCTCAACTGCTTTACCCTCTATTTCCTTTAGTAAGGCAGCTTGACGTTTTCTTTTAACTGACCAAACCACCTTTATCAACTACCTACCATGCCTCTTTGTGGTCCCAAATGAAATTCCAAAATAAATAGTATGATAATTCCTCATCCAACCACCTCCTAATAGCTCTCAGAATAGAAGTTGTGATCCGTGCATACTCCAAAATGGGAACAACTAGGGGTACATCCTGAGTTTGCCCCATCTACCCTAAAAACCTCATCCCCTAGTAGAAGGTCATTCAAGCTAAATCCAACAAACAAACCACTTGACACCGATGATCTTTAGTCATGAAAGATCCAATCCCTTACTATTGGTAGTGCCAAAATATGCCCTATGAGTCAAGCTGTAAACAATCATCCTTTTTAATCTTTGACCAAATCTCAATAAGGCATATGCATTATTGAAAAGCAGTATCTTATCAGATAGGCCACCACCTTGAGATAGTCTACTAGCCAATCCTACAAAATAACCAAAATCAGACACTCAGTAAGCACCTTTGAAAGGAAGGGTAGGAACAGATAGATTCTCCCTCACTTGAAGAATAACATGAGAAATAGTCCATCTCCCAGACCTCCTGTATTGCAATATAGATTCAACAGTGTCAAAGCCAAAATAGCCGCAGCTATAAAATGACTCTGCTCCATCTAAAACACTAGACTTACCGCCTTAGCATCACTCCACCAGTAGAATTAAGAAACAGATACCCAACTGTAAAATAGAAAACTAGAGCCCTTATCCTGAGCCTTTACCTCCTCGAATCCATGATCATTGGGATCCTAAAACTCCTCAATCACAACGGTCATATTCACCAGGCCACCAATAACTATTTGGCTAGCAACAACTTAGGGCAGGCCTAAAAACTCCTGAAAAATATAAAAATGCCAAATTCTAGACTTTAGCACCACTAAAGCTACCTCTAGGTTGTAGCCAAGTCATAGCACTAAACTCTTTAAAGGTGGGATATGGCTCCTCTTTAACTGCACCAAAACAAAAAACATGAGCCACCGGATCCCAAAAATCTAAAGTAAGCCCTCAGAAAATCTTAATTGACCTATACTCCCCATAGCGTGTCACCATTACTATAATATCATATCTATCCAAATTGATCCTCTTCGCCTTCTCGAGTTTCTCAACCTAAAAATGCATGTAACGGTTAAAATATGGCTCCATAGATGTAAAAGTCAAATGAAAAATTGCATTCACAAAGCAAACTCATATCCATACATTCATCCATTACATGTATCATCACAAATCATCCATAGCGCATAAATTATCCATAGCATAGAAATTAAGCAAAAAGTTCATGAATCCCAAAACATCTATACATAAGTAGGCATCATTTGGGTGTGAACCCTCAATTTTACACCCTTATCATCCAACAGCAGCCTTAGCACTTGCTGAGTTTAACGCGGAGCCATTATGATAGTCCCGCTAACCAGTTAACCGGCAGGGGCTATGGGGCAATGCCCCCGAAAGAAAACTTTTTTTAGCCTTCAATTACATTGCCACTAGATATCCAAATTTCCTTAAACTCCATACTAACCAATCTCTAAAAAAAAAATGGGCGCCACGTTAGCTGCCGGCGGCACTGTTGACAGTCTGAGAGGTGTCGCCGCCCAGGCCTCTAGTGGCACCACCCAGATTGCCCGCCTGTAGTCCCCTAAATACCCTCCAATATGATTTTTCAGCTTTTTTTCTAGCTCTACCCTTTTGGTCTTTTCACTTTTCCACTTCCCAAACTACCCTCACTCACTTTCATATAAATATCTCATTATTTCCTCCATTTCAACACACCTCCAAAGTTGATGTAGATGATTATCTATCAACTTTTCTTCTACTTTTCTCTCCAATCACTCTCTAATTAATTAAGTAATCTTTTTAATTAATTAATTACCTCACCCTAACCAAGTTAATTAATCTTTTTAATTAACTAAAGCTCTTTTTTAATTATTCACTCAATTAATTAAGTAATTAATCTTTTTAATTAATTAATTAATCTTTTTAATCAATTAATCCATCCATCCTTTTCATCATATTAATTAGTTAATTAATCATTTTAATTAATTAATTAATCTTCCAACCCATCTAATCATCAAGTCCCGATAAAAAAGTACTTTGGTCCGGTAAAACTCTCGGCCCACTAAAAGCAAATGTATCAGTCTTTTTTCCTCGCTTTCAAAACACTAAACCAAAATTAATTTGATCAACTCCTAAACCTCTCCACTTAATCCTGGAACGAATTACATGAGTTTTGATCCTCATTCAATAGGATACGTAGGCACGTTTGGAATCTAAATCTAAACCTCAAATCCAAATCCCAATCAATCACCTTTTCCTTTTTTTTTAATTAATTTGTAAATGTTTTATTTTCACTATGCATTCATGTTATGCCATATTCATGCATTCTATTTAATATCATCTTATAAATGTCATTCATGAAATCTAATTTTCAAATCAAATTAAACTTAAGAGCCAAATTTAGATTATTTAAGATAAAAAATCTAGTCCCCAAACTCAACTTGGTTCAAAAGCTAGTGATTTTTATTCTTGGGCAAATTAATTAATGAATTGGAGTTAATTTGGGTTTTTTCCTTAATATTTTCCTACCTAAATAAAATTAAGGTGGCGACTCCTAAAAATCATTTTCATAATCAACCAATCTGAACCCGAGGATTCCATCATGAGTTTAAACTCAAATGAGCATTCCAGTTCCTTCTAGCAAATCGGGCTAGTGCTCGGGTGAGGCCTCACATTGTGCACCAATGTCTGTACATATACAAGCATCCGTAATCATACACTATCATATATGAGCTGAGCTAATGGCCTCTCCTCTTCGAAGCTAACTAACACCTTCCAAAATTGTCTTGTACCTTCTCAAAGCTTACTAACACCTTCATATAGCTGATCAGAATGGCACCATTCAAAACTGACCTGTACCTCCTTGAAGCTAAATAATAGCTTCCAAATCTAATCGACACTTTTAGAACAATTACCTCTCCTTAATGCCATGGTGGTTTATGTCAACCTTTTAGTGATCCAAATACTCAGTTCATCAGAATATTCTCATTTTCAGACAATCCTAAGATAACCTTCAAGAGTCATGTCTTTTAATCAATAAATAATCTTTTCTGACACCATTTGCACAGAGTAAGATCCCTTTTCTCAGACGATCTTTATATAGAGCAAGGTCCCCTTTTCAGAAAACATTTGCATAGAGTAAGGTTTCTTTTTCCAGACAACCTTTGTATAGAGTAAGGTCCTCTTTTCAAACAACTTTTGCACAGAGCAAGGTTTTCCCTTTCAGACAACCTCTGCACAGAGCAAGGTCCCCCTTTTTTCAGACAACCTACGTATAAAGCTAGGTCTTTTTTAAGAAAATCAATTATCTTTCACCCAATTCTGATGTGGTCCCAAGCCAAGCAGTTGTCCTTTATGCAACCCTGACCAGAGTAACAATCTTTCACCTAAACTTAATAGTGATGATTAACTTCCACCTGATCGATTAAATCTTACCTCTTGAGCTAACTCGCTATAGGATAAGACTCTCCTCCTACCAAAATTTTCTTCAAATCACTCGAGCCGACTCGCCATAAGTCAAGGCTTTCTTTTCCAGATCTTTCAAAGATACTATAGGCATCTCCTTTCATCAATCAATTCACCTATAAATGTCTAGAAATGATCATTAGACATCCCTATGGTTCCTTTTTCATGTCTCTTTATTTTTGAATCAATGATGTCCTTCACCCAAAAATATCTAAATTCCCACTTAGATGTCAATCTAGTTCCTTTTTCTACACCTTTTATCCAAAATCCGTTCAAAAATGTCAAATCTAGACATCCTTGTGGTCCATTCTCCCATCTACTTACTAAAGTTAGTCACATTCTCCATCCATAAATATGTAGAAATGATTGCTTAAACATCTCAGTGGTTCCTTTTGCCATCTTCCTTTTCGACCATATCTCTCATCCAAATATGTCCAATCACTGAACTAGACATCACTTTGATTTCTTATACCATCCTTTCTCCTTGGTTCACTATCATCATAATCACCTTACAGACAAGACAATTCTGATAAGAAGATAGTTGTGAATCCTAAATTTTGCACCCTTATGATGCGGCCATAGCTTGATACTTGATAAGATTAGTGCGTTATGTAGAGCTAGTATGGCAATCTCTCTAGCCAGCTAACAGGCTAGGCTTTTGGGGGCAATGCCTTCGAAAAAAAAGAGGACTGCCATTGGGATAGCCGATGGCACTACCGACCACTTAGATGCCGCTACCGATCAAGCTGAAGGCTGCTGACAGGTGAACCAACAGTACCACCAAATAGGCCGGTGGTATTGCCGATACTGGTCCCCCTGCTCTTGTTTTATTTTTTATTTTACCACCTTTTAGCCCATTTCAGCCCATTTCCAACCCAACCCTTTTTGTCTTTTTACTTTTCCTCTTTCCAAACTACTTCCACCTCATTTTACCTATAAATATGCCTTCATTTCTTTATTTCTCTTCAACCCTAGAATTACAATTGATTGGCTATTTACTAATTCTCTCTCTCTCCCTCCCATCAATCTCATATTTAATTAATTAATTAATCATTTTAATTAATTAATTAATTAATCTATTCCCAACCAAGTTAATTGATCTTTTTAATTAACTAATATCTTTTAATCACATCTCTCAATTAATTAATCATTTTAATTAATTAATTATTCACGTTTTTAAAAGATAATTCATACTATTAATTGATTAATCTTTTTAATTAATTAATCAATCCACCTAATTCAATTAATTAATTAATCAATCAATGCAACTCTTCATTTTCATCCATTCTCTTTGAGTGGGATTCCCGCTTACTAGTACTAAAAAAATAGAATTTTAGTTGGGCAAAACCCTTTGTCCTTCTCACCTACCAAGATCAAAAGTATAATATTTTCCCTCACTCATACAACCCCCAAATTAATCAACCCAATCATTCCTTAAACCCTCTACTTAGCCTTAGAATACACTATGTGGGTTTTGATTTCCATTTAGTGAAATACATAGGCACGTTTGGAATCTAAATTCAAATCTTAAATCCAAATTCTAAGTTAATTCCTTTTCTCTTTTATGTAATTATCTATATTTGTGTTTTCATTTTATAAGAAAATTTTATGGCATTCCTAGAATTCATAAGGGTTAGAGAAGACATACCATCATCTTGTTTATGTAATTGGTTAATTATTTTGGAGTTAATGAGCAATTATGTGATTCTCCTAGTATTCATAAGGACTAAAGAAAACATTATCCTTAACTTGTGGATTTTTTACTAGAATAGAGGAGCTTGTGGATGTTTTACTAGAACAGAGGAGGATGGCAAAGAGATTAGCTAGAGAAAGTTTAAAATATTCTAATGTTGAGAATTGTGTTGAAAATCAAAGATTTGAATCCCCCTATTGTAATATCCATTTGCAAACAACACTTGCAACTTTTAGAAAATTATATGCAAAATTTGTTTCACTTCATCAAAATTTATAATTTTAATTTTATGAAATTATACTTTGATCAGAAATTGAAGAATTCAAACATGCAAATCTACGTGTCAAGGTGACATGTCAATTTTTGTTGTCATGGCATCTAGCTCACAAGTTGAGTCAGCGTGTCCATTCTACTTGGCATGCCATATTAGTATCTCAATCCTAATTTTCAGTAATTGACCTATAAATGAAAGATTTTTGAAATTTTGAGTACTTTTCGGCAAAATAAATATAAAAATTTTTTGTAATCACATAAAAAAAATCATTAAAATTTAGTAATTTTTGAAGCTATAGCCGCAATATGCAACTACTAGTTTATATGTTATATGTATATAATGCTAATTAATGAGCTTATTTCAAGCCCATAATTATTGTATTTGGAGATAATCAATATATATATCCTTTCATTTTCTGTTTACTAAATTGCATTGTTAATTAGATAATATGATTTTATTGTTGGAGATATATGATGATTGAATATGGTGGTCTTCACGTGTGGCCTCATGCCATAAACACAAACAAATTCTAGCATATGGTGGCTTTAAGTTGGAGACTAAGCGTCTACATGGCGGTTTTGAGCTCAAGTTCGAGACTAAGCGTCTGTATTTTTTTTTTTTAATCGACCAATAATTTTGGAAAAAATCCTTTGAACAGAGTTTATACGATTGAGTTCAAAAATCCACTAATCCAGTTTAAAATAAAATAAAAAAAACCTGTTGATCTTCTTAAAACAGAAAAAAAAAAATAAATTTATGACTTAAAATATGTTAAAATTAATTCTACCAATAACACGCATATATAAAGTCATAAAATAAATTTAGTGATTCAAGCACATAGGAACAAATAATTCAGTTACAAAAATCAAGCCCTAATGACTCTGACACCATTATTGAAAATAATAAGGATAATATAATACTTCTTAAATGTCTAATAAAATATTACCACAATATTATAGAAAACTAAAGTGAAAGAAATATTATATTTTGTGGATATAGAGCGAAAATAAATTACGAAGTTATTTTTCATCAATAATTAATGTTATTATTATTCTTGGATTAAAACTTCAAAACAAGATCATAAATTATTGCTTCCTCTATTTCATTTTAATTATAGTTTTTCAAAAATTTCTTTTTTGAAATATTTGTCTTTTTAAAAAACCAATAAAATTTTAATTTTTTAATTTTGTCTTTATCTTTGTTACTTCAATACTCTATAATTAATGCACATATTAATTATTCTGCAATAATCTAAAAAGAATAATTTGGTCTTTTTATTCCTAAAATTTAACAAAATTAAATGTTTCTTAACTTGTATAAAACAACAAAGAATGATAATTAAAATGAAATGAAGCGAGTATAATCTATTTGACACTAGATTGCATCCCATACTATGTGTGAATATTTATTTTTATTGTAGAATAAAACAATTAAATGTAAAAGTTAAATCATCATATAAATATATAAAGAAACAAATGAATATTTTTCGTGTAATTTCAAGGGTTAAATACAAAAATTATACTTATAACTATAGTTTGGAATATTAAAATAATTAATTAAATATGAAACATAATTTTAAATATTAGTGAAGAAAATAAAATCTAAAACCATATAATTTTTAATACATATAAAGCTATCATCATACCAACGTTAACAATATGAAAAAAAAAATTTAAAAAAAAGCTTGTTTTTTTTACCATATATGAGGATAATTATTCATGAAAGTAGAGTCAATTGTGATTTAAGCTTTTCAAGAGAAATGTTAAGACAAAGTTGTTTTATTACATCATTATGTGAATCAATGGATATTAGATGGAGTATTTTCAAGCCAAATATATTTTTTAAAAAAAATCTATTCTTGGCTGTAATGTGAATGAATATAAAATTGTGGTGTCTAAGTTATAGGTATGATATGTATACATTGAACAATAATTTCATAGTAGATTTTAGATACATTATCAATAGTTGAAATCGTGACACTGTTATTACTGTCAATTATCAGAATTCAAGATGAATGGAAATGTCTACTTCATAAAAAGGTAAATCAAAATACTTTTCATCTCTAGCTATTGAATCATTACATCAACATTATCTTCATTCTTTAAAAATCATTACATCAACCTTTCACTATGAATTAAAAGAAAGATTATGATAAACAAATTGACTAATCTCAATTGCACAATCATAATTGAAAGTTGAATCTAATGCTTCTATGCTACTAAAGCTTTTTTTTTTTTTATCAAAAAATTAACTCATATAACCAAAAAAGGAAAGTTAAAAGTTTCAATTATCAATTGTATATAATAATTCTATAATTATTAATTAATATAATTCCAACCATTCTAATAGTTTAAAAAACATATATAATTGAAATAATGAATAGTACCTAATGAATAATTAATACCTAATAGAAAAATTTTAACAAAAAAAAATTAACGACAAAATAGATAAATATTTTGGAAGACAATCAAATTATACACTTGGCCTAATTTTTTTTCAATAATTTCTCTAAGATCCAACATTGTTTTATCAGTATATAAATTAGTATTCGAGTTATTGTTAAGAAAAAATATTATGTTAGCAATTATTAAAAATATTTTAAAAATAAGTTTAATATATTATAATAATTAAAGTTCTTTCTAGTTGTATTGAAGTTGCATTTAGAACTAAGAGGTTTCGAGTCTGAATCTAAAATTGGAGACAATTTTTTTTTTTAAGGTTTTCAAAACAATTAAAGAATTTTTCAAAATTGAACCACTACACCTCTTTTTCTCTCCTCTTCGTGAACATTTTGTACCTACACCTAAGTCTTCCTTGTCGAGTTTCTTTCAGTGGCTCTGACCACTGGAAGAGCTACTCCCACTTTCCTCTCATTTTGTTATCATTTTCTGTTTATATTGTTAGTAGTTTATTTGTAGATCTTCTATTTTTGTTGCCTGGCTGGAGCGGGTATAATTATTGTTTTTAGGGCTTTGATTGCAGTATGTTTTGAACTTCGGTGACTTTATTCGACTCTTCCCCTGTTTCATCAATGCCGTTGGTGTATTTAGGTGTGGTGACAGGTGGAAGGAGGAAGGGTTAACTATGGTTGACCTTGAGACACTGCAATCGATTCCTTTTTACGGTTATGCTTGTTGGATAACGTGTCATGGTCCTTAGCAAAGGTCTTCAATCCTTTAGGCGATGGCCAATGTATGAGATAGTTTTGGAGATCTGTCAAGATAGCCTTATTCCTAATGTGAAGGGTATTTCTTAAAGCTTGTCGTTGCACAATTTTCCGGGTTGGCTCGGATACAATGCTCCTTTTGGTGGCGGTTATCCTTCATATTTGGCTTCAAGTGATGATAGTGGGTGCTGTGTTGGTGGAAAAATATGAAAGAAGACAGGTATACCAAGAGCATGTATGAAATTTCCTCACAGCTAGGGCTATATTTGTATTAGGCTTGAAACCCATATGTTTAAATCCTATAATGTGTAGTTATACAAATCTGATTGTAATAGTTAAACCCTCCTCTTGTATTTTATTTGATGTACTAACTTAGGCTTTATGCTCCAATTTTCTTTTTTGGGAAAAAAAAATTAAAGAATATTTCAAAACTATTTTTTCTAAAAACATTTAAAATGATTATTTAAAAAAAATTTAAAATGATAAGTAATGTTTTTTCTTTCGAAAATACAGTTTTAACCTCAACGCAAAGCAACTTCACGATTCATTAAAAATCATAGTCCGTGTTTCTCCGGCATATTATGATCGACGAATTCAATGTCGCCCGTTCGATATATCACAGATCGCAAACAATTGATAAATCCAACGGCTAGAAGCTAAATACTATAGTTAAAATCTGCATCCAAGTTTCACTCATAAAAATTCTCTCCCTCTGAAAAAATTTTCAACGGCCAAACCCGTGCTGACGTGCTTGAAGAGAAACATACTTTCTCTCTCTTCATTTCTAAATCTTTCTCTTATTAGATCTCACTCTCTCCTTTTCCGATCTGGTACTTGTTCTTCTTCTTCCATAAATTTTTATTTTATATTTTAATTTTCCCCCAAAATTTTCTCTGTTTTTTAATCGGTTTTTGTTAGTTTAGGGTTTGTTATTTATTTATTTAATTTTTGATTGGGCTTTGTTTGATTAGTAATAATTTACCAATGGCTGCTCCTCCTGCAAGAGCTCGTGCTGATTACGATTACCTTATAAAGCTTCTCTTGATCGGCGATAGCGGTATGGTGTATATTTACATTTCCACCCTTATTGAGACTTGTTAAATCTGTTTGAATTGAAATGTGATTTTGTATTATGATTTTGAGGGATCACATGCATGTCGATCAATATATGATTTGTTTATTTTTAGAAGTAATTAGTTTGGATCCTGACTGTAAGCCATGAAAATGACTTGCATTTTCAGTGATTAATTGTACAATTCTAATTACTTCTGGGTCATTTTTGAATCTGTGAATTTACCCAAAGGATTCAATATGTTATAGGTTAAGGTTTTATTTTTGATTGAGAGGATTTTGTATTTTGGAGGATGCATCTGTAAACGTATATATGTAGAAATCATAGAGTTTGATGGGAATTGCTTTTTTTTTTTTTTAGATAATTTTGATTTCCAAGAATATGATTTTTTTTTTTAATCAAATGCATTGTTTTATGAAGGGCAGTTGTGCATTGTTTAACTGGAAATTGATTTGATGTTTTTCGATTGAGTGCTTCTGAATCAATATTGATTTCTAATTTTCTGTTTGCATTGACTCCATGTGCATGTGTGTGTGTTTTTAATGTTGCATTTTTGGAGTTCAAGCATAGAACTATATGAATAGCCACTCTTCTCTTAGTGAAAACTGAAGTGAATAGGACCAAATCTGTATGCTGCAAATTGATTTCATTGAAATTCTTTTATTGGTTGTTTTGTTCCGTTGATTAATTTGTCAAAATAATTAAGATCAATCAATTGGCTGCTGAAATGGAAGTAATCATGTCTGGTTTCCAATGCCAAGAAGATTTGTATGGCACCACATGAGCTTTCCCTGTTCTTTGAGTTGTATATTTTACATGACTTAGCAAGTACTCCTTTTTTTTTTTTTTTTTTAATGTGAATGTTTGCTTTTTTGCTGGAGTTGTATGATTGACTCAGGATCATAGGCATTTCACTTCCTTATATTGATATGTGTCTTTGCAGGTGTGGGTAAGAGTTGCCTTCTTTTACGTTTTTCAGATGGTTCCTTTACAACTAGTTTCATTACAACCATCGGGTAGGTATCTTTTGACCTTAGATATGTTATGGGGCTTCTTTTGTTTCTTGGAATGCTTCTGATCTTTAAGTTTAAGGGTTAAATTTTGTTTGCAGCATTGATTTTAAAATAAGAACTATTGAGCTTGATGGAAAGCGAATCAAATTACAAATTTGGGATACTGCTGGTCAAGAGCGCTTTCGAACAATTACAACTGGTTAGTCTCAGGGATTAATTTTGTTTTTGAATGGAATTTAAGTGTATCTTGTGCTGCTATTTAAATTAGAATGTGGAATCTGCTGTCTTCTTTATTATTCCTTTTCGTATTTTTTTGAAAAAAGAAGTATTTTTTTGGTGCTTCATTTGTTGGTATCTTGACATTTTAGATAATACTAGAGGTGTATCTTTCTTTTTTTTTCATTGTCATTATTTAGAAAAATGTGAGCTTGTTTCCTGAGGTGAGCCTATATGATGGATAAGTGCAAAATTTTACTTGATTTGATATCAAGTAAATGAAACTCCCTTCTTAAGCAGTAGCCCTGCGCTGCTTCACCCCCTTCTTTTTCCTAAATTCATGCTTTACACTGTATCTCTAGAAATACATGGCAAACTTCTGGCCAAGTATAGATGCAAATATTGGATACCAGATGGCAGGGATATCAATTCAAAATACGTGTAAAGGTGTTATTCTTATCTTTTGCCACTCACACAAATGCCAACCATCTAAAAAAGCGCACATTGTGGTTGTAATATACTTTAATCAAACTGATGTGAATTCTTCTTTTCACTATAAATTAGAGAAAATCTAGGAAATTAATATATTGTTGATTGCATAGGCTATCTAAAAGTTGTATTGTCGACCTTGTACATTCTAGGACATATCCCATAGAATTTTATTGTCGCTGATAAATATGAATACAGAAGGAAACGAAAAGTAAAAAGGAAAATAGAAACCATAAGATGCCAGCCTCTCTCAACCTCTTTTAATTTTGAAATCGGTTGTAATTAATTATAACTATTTGGTTAAAATTTACACATCATTTTTTGCAATTGAAAAGAGATTTGTGGGGAGTTAGTTAGAGTTGCCTTTGGTGATTGGTGACAGGAAAAAATGATATGTATAATGTGTTACTTTTCATTTCAATTTTGATTAGATGGATACAATTGCAACCAATTTTCTAAATTAGGATAAAATAGTCAACCGAGAGGTTTGGGCAAAATTATAATTTTTCAAAAAGGTTTAGCATTTTTTTGGTCATTTTATTGTATAAATTGTTGAATATTTATAAATAATTTGTTTGCAACTTAGATTTCAAAAAGTTACTGGCTCAATTTTAGCTCATTTTGGCTCACGAGCCAAATTTGAACATTGTAATACTTTGCTCTGCTTAGCTCGTTTACTAAATGAGCAAGCTTGAGCTTGCCAGAACTTGGCTTAGCTCATTGAGCCTCCTGTGTTAGATCAATATTGATCTTTTTATCAGTAATTTTATCTACTGATTTCCTCCCGTGGAAACAAAATTTTTCAGCAGGGGAAGGCATTGACTTTTGAAGGTATAAAATATACACGAGGGATGGTAGCATATTGCCCAACATATCCTTGTGGCATTGAATATCTAGATTGTATTCTCTCTCTCTCTCTCTCTCTTTTTTCCCTGGATATGTATGCAGCTGTATGGAGCACAGTCATACGCAATAATGGTTTTGCTGAAAGGACACCTGCAAGTTTCCTAGCTTCTCAGCCTTAAGACTGACTTTGGCTGGAGTCTTCTGTAAATAAATGAAGCATGAAGGCATGCAATGCCCCCCAGGATTGGCCTGTTTTAACTTGGAAATACCAATTAAGGGATTAGTTTAAAAAGAAATTGTTGAACTGTAGATGGAGCTGCCTTTGTATGATTGGTAAACATTTCCAAAATATATCTTTTTATCTTTTTGTTGTTTTAATCCACTGTTTTTATTTGGATGCTGGATCCGGCTGACTCAGTGAACTAGATATTATGTCCTGTTATGATGGTAGCGTGATACTGCCTTTCTTCTTGTGGCAGTGGGATGTTGGCTCTTTGACAAACTTGCTTGTTTTGACTTTTTTGACTTACACAAAACCGCAGACATACCATCTTTACATTTATGTAAACAGAAGTATTTGTCTGGCCACTCCTAATGGATTATACTTATCAAGTGCTTTGCCTTGAAATCTGTGCCTGCTTTTATGGTGACTTTGGACTTGATGCTTGGGCTTGGGTATCTATCTTCTAGATTATCCCTAAGATTTTCTCATTCATTTTGGTGTCCTTTTATGAAATTTGTTGTTTTCTCTATTTACACTCCAGAATCTCTCCCATCTCTTATTGTAATTGCTTTTGGAGTTTGCTGATGTAAAGTTCTTTTTTGCAGCTTATTACCGTGGAGCTATGGGTATTTTGCTTGTGTATGATGTCACTGATGAGTCATCTTTTAACAGTAATTACTTGTGCTGTCTATCATTCTTACTGATTGAATATCTGAAATTATTTGTATTATCTTCTATCAAACTATATAATTGTGGAACTTACTATTGAGTACGTTTACTTTTGGAATGTCAAGGATCTTTTTTTGTTTTTCATTCTCTTTCTATTCTTTCCAAACATACTGTGTTTTGTTTATCTCTAGACATTAGGAATTGGATCCGCAATATTGAACAGCATGCTTCTGACAATGTGAACAAGATACTGGTGGGTAACAAAGCAGACATGGATGAAAGCAAAAGGGTCTGTTCTCTCTCTCTCTCTCTCTCTCTCTCTCTCTATGTGGTCTTGTTGTGTGTGCATGCACATGTTTTACTTGGTAAAATTGATGAGGAACTTTGTTTTGTCTCTAGGCTGTTCCTACCTCAAAGGGTCAGGCTCTTGCAGATGAATATGGCATCAAGTTTTTCGAGACTGTACGTGGATTTTTTTTTTTTTTAAATGTTGAAATTAGCTAGAGAACTAGTTGTTTTTTGGTATATGATGAAGAAATTGTCTTACAGAGTGCAAAGACAAATTTAAATGTGGAGGAGGTTTTCTTTTCGATAGCTAGGGATATTAAGCAAAGGCTTGCAGATACTGACTCAAAATCTGAGGTACAACTTTGTTCTGTTAGTGTCAACTTTTCCATGACATGCAGAACTGCAATTCATTCATTCTGTAAATCTGGTTGGTATTCTTGATAATTGTTTTCTTCTATTAGTATCTCATATTCTAGTTGATATTCATCCATCAACTCACAATTTCCAAAAAATGGGCAGAAAGCAAATGTGCATTTAAGCTTTGTATATTAAGGAAAAGATGAGAAAAAGGTCAATACAGTAGAATCTCTATATAAGAATACCCCTGAGAACCTACTAATTGTATTCTTATTGAGAAATTATAATTTAATAGAGGTATAGTACACAATTTTTTTCTAGTATGAATTAAACACCCAAAAACATCCTTAATAATAATATTGATTAAAGAACAATAAAGTATTGGCATATTAATGAAAAATGAATAATCTATTGAAATAAAAAAATATATATAATATATTATAGCCTTATCATATATATATATATATATATATATATATATATATATATATATATACTTTCTTTGTACGAGACTTAAAAATATTATAACTTATTACAATTTAGAGGTTAATTTTATTGACAACTAGCCCGTGTTGGGACCAAAATTTTTTATAATAATATAGAAGTTACTCTTATATAGGGTATTCTTATACAGAGGTTTCACTGCATTTTCCTTGGAGATTGACTTGTTTTATTCCTGAATTTAATTTCTCTATTTATCACTATAGTCAGGTATGAAGTATTGATTTGTTCTATCGAATTTCATGCTGTTAAATTTTAGCCCAAATGCTAAATTTAAGTTTGTCTCCCTCCAGTATTTTCTGATACATATGCTATATGTACATATAAAACATATAGAGCATTCACGCATTTAATTTGCAGCCACAGACAATCAAAATTAAACAACCTGACCAGGCAGGAGGGGCCAGCCAAGCAGCCCAAAAATCAGCTTGCTGCGGTTCTTAAGAAATAGAAAAGAAAAGACTAAGAAAAAGGTCACCCTGGAGACTGGGATCGCATGGCTTAATGGAAACTAATTTTGTTACAACTATGTGATTGGTGCTTGTATTGTTCTCATTATTTTTTAAGACTTTCTGCACATTTGAGTGTGAATGCTAGAGCCTTCTTATTTTTCAGAAATTTAATTATATTTTAGATAATTTGCCCTCATTTATTCTTTATGGGCAGAAGAAGCTCTATCATCTTCTATTTTGGATTCTATCTCTCCCTTTTTTTTGACCTTTTGTGATAAAGGGTCAAATTACCTCTTCAACTTTTCGTGATGTCCAATTAAGTCTAAAATGGCCTTTTGGGCCAAATTAAACACAAATTTCGTTTTTTTGGTTGATATCAACCCTATTTTGATTTTTCTCTGGAGCTTGTATCGCACCTTTAGAGATTCCCAAGTGATTTGCCAAAATAAATATAAATATAAATATAAAAATTTACGGATAACCAAACACATTGTACTGTGCTGACCCACAAAATCACTTACAAAATCTATGTTCATCTCATTGATTCATTAATCAGATAATTTCAATCACAAAATCAGATAATTTTAATCACACTGGACATCATACAAGGAAAATTACGAAGCAAACAATAAAAATCAAGTCTAATCTCTTATCAATTCACCTCTTTTACCTCCTGTCACCACTGTTATCGTCACGTCCACCTTGATTTTTATATTTTAACTATTTTTTGGCGGATAAAATAAAATAAAAAAATAAAATGAAAATTAAGAACAAAGCAGAGATTAAAGAAAGAGATTGACTCACTTGAAGTGGAAAGCATGACCAGAGTAGGTCGGGCTTCCTAAGGTCACCGTTAAGAAAGAAGCTCGCTGAGTGAGAGGCTGAGTTGTTAAGGGAGAGAGGGTTGTGAATGACTAACATGAGTAGATCGAGCTTCCCAAGATGCCATCGACAAAGGAGTTTTGTAGAGAGTGAGAGGGCTGGGTCGGGTAAGGGAGAGAGGGTTGTGAATGGGTGAGTAAGAAAAGCTGATGAATCGATGAGGGTAAGAGAGCTTTGAGTGAATGTGAGAGAGGGAGAGAGAGAGTCAGAGCGTGAGGAAGAAAGAAACAAGGAAGGAGGAAAAAAAATTAAAATGAGATTAAATTAGTTTCAGTGCGTGTAATTCACACACAACACTAAACTACAATTTGGATCTATTTGGGAGAAGAAAAAATAAATTAGTGTATTCGCCTAAAAGGTCATTTTGGATCTAATTGGACATCGAAAAATAGTTGAAGGGGCAAATTGGACCTTTATCCTTTTTTTTTTTTTTTTTTCAATGTTGATAATGATAATAGGTAGGAAATAGCAACCTCTATTTTTTGCGCACATTTTAGCTTTATATGATTGCTTGGCTTTTATCAAAGTATGTGATGGAAGTTTGAAACTTAACAAGAGAATCCGTGGAGATAATATAGGCTTTGTGTAATACCCAAGGTTTCTTTAGCCAACTATAAACAGTAATGATGATATGATAACGTCCATACACCGTATCATTTAAGGTCTCCTTAGTATATTAAGAGCCTTAAAAACATCACAAGAAGTGAATTTAATGAATAATGTGACAATGAGTAACAAAGGAAGTCAATATTGATACACACTTTTATGATAAAATGAAAGTCAAACCGAGTTTGATTTAATGTGATTATGTTAAAAATTTGTTTGTAAAATGAATCTAAAGTGCTAATAAATGGATGTTTAAATCTCCTAAGACATTGGGAGGTGATGATAGTAATATGGGAAATTGAATTCAATCAAAGTTCTAACAGTATAATAGAGGTCAAACTTAGTTTGACCCAATGAGCTTATGTGATATACATACTTGATCAATGCTAGTAAAGAGTTAGTAAATGAGCATTATGATATATATGGAATTTATTTAGTAATGTTTAGAGTGTGTAGTGATATTAGAAGGTAGAAATATACGTATTAAAGTGAAAGAAATGAAATGGAAAATGTATTAAGTACCGAGTTTGAAACATGCATATAAGGATCTGCTAATGGACTTTTGGGCTCAAAGGCCCAAATCCATTGGATGGCCAGCCCATTGGGCCTAAGAAGGATACAACATCCAAACTTGTGAGCAAATGGTTGGCCTAAAACAATAGATAAAGAGTGTATAGAGAATGGGTCTTTGGTGTGTAGCCCTTTAGTCACCAAAGTTGACTAAGTCTTGATTTCTCCTCCACATGAGTCAAGCTTCCATTAGAACACCTAGCACCTTATGATAACTCTTTCCATTGTAGAGAGAATCCTAGCCCTCCACCTTGATCAAATCATAGCCATCCATCAAGGTTAAATCTTAGCCATTGGATTGAACTTGATCAAATCTCCACCATCCAACTTATTATTATATATATGAAAAATTTATGTTACAATCTTCATTTTTCTATCTCTACACCAAAGTTCTACCATGGCAAAAAGAAGTTCTCTCTCTCTACACCAAGAACCTTAGCAAATCAAAACTAATCAAGGTGAGGAATCTTGATCATCTCCTCCTTTTTATGTTTTAAGGTTGATATTAGTGTTTTGATTGTATAAAACCCATCCTACATCATAAGGAAGATTCGGCCATGTTGGTGTATGACTATAGAATTGTTCTAAATTATGATTGATTACATCTATGGGTGCTTTAGATGAAAAATAATGAATTAGAAATGTTAAAATGAACTTTGGAAGCTTGGATTAAGATTTGAACATCTTAAGGAAACTTGAACCTTTTATGCTAGATATTGACAATTGAATGATCATATGGGTTTTATGTTATGCTAATTACATAGTTCTATGATCAATTTGAAGATTTGATGAAGAGTTAATAGTTTCCCCAAATTTCTAAGTTTATGGAAATAAATTGGGGATTTTAAGTATTGAATTTGAATTCATAAAAGTAAAGGGAAAATCAAACTTAAGAATGGAATTAGATGATTTTGTATAATGTTAGTTTTTAAATCCAATTGATATAAGTGACTTTCCCCAAAATTAACACACTATATTTATTTATGGAATTTAATGGTAGAAGTAGAATTGATTCTATTGAACATTAGAATTTGTTTGTATTATTTGCATTCAAAGTTGAAATGTGAGATTTGGAGGAAAGGAATTATCTTTCCTACAATGTTTAGCCTTGGCCATTTAAAGAATGACTAAGGAAAATGTTAAGATTAGTAACAGGAATATGTGTAGTATATCTTGCCTTTAATAGTGATTGATGTGCAATTGAATTGCAAATGTGTACAGTCTAAAGGCAAGGGTAAGGATATTGTCATAAGTGTGAAGAACACTACTAGCCTCAAGAGTCAAGTGTAATAGAAGCAAAGGAGTCCAAGGTGAGTACTTACTAATATAATATGTCTTGTGTTATATGCTTTGAATCTCTAGTGTTCAAACTATAAACATTAAAAGTATTCCAATTTCTTGATAAGCTCGAATTACTCATTGACTATTGAACCATTTGATATGATGCTTCTTGATTCATTGATAAACTTGAATTGCTCATTGAACATTTGATCATTTGATATGATACTCCTTATTAACAATTGATTATTTTTGAACCCATCACACTGGATTCGTAATTTGCTCATTGAATTCCTTGATATAAATCTTACATGAACTATCCTATTGAATGCTTGTTGATAAGTAGAAATCCCCTTTTGGTGTGGGGAAAGACACCAAGCCTTGTGCACTTGGTAAAGCCTGCGGGTAGGGTGAGTATTCAACCTCTGTTAGGAGGGAACGCCTAACCGTAAGACCCGATTAGTCTTACGTAATGTGATACTTGTGAGTGAGCAATACTCAGGCTGCCACTCTTGAATTTATATATGTGAGTAGCATCCTACTTCCATGAGTGGGTAATTTCTACTAATAATATTGTTTTCAACTTAAATGAGAAATTGAACCTAATGATAACATTGATTGAAACTGTCCGTTTCTATAAAGTGCCTTTTTGCTATTGATTCCTATACTCACTATGAATTTATGTATATATGTATGTATTTTGTATTAGTATGTGCCCACTGAGTCTTATCTCATTCTCTAGTGGTTTCAATTTCTTAGGCGTGATCGATAAGTCATCAAGATAAATGCCAAGCCATGTTCTTTCACTTGGAAATCGTCTGGTAAATTACAAGTGTCGTGATTCTCGATTTTTGAAAACCATTGTTTAGAGCTCCATGGTAGTCAGAGGTCTAGTACTAGAATGTTACTGGTTACATGTATTATAAAAATTATCGTATTATTATTATGAAATGTATGAAGAATGTACATTGAGTTAGTGATATGAAATGAAATCCTAGAATCTTACAAGTTATGATTATAAATCGTCTTATAAGATAGTTAAGAAATGGGTAAGAGGGAAAGGGTATCAGCTTATGGTCTTGGGGTAAGGTATAATATGATAATTGAATGAGATTATAAGTTAAGTGGGTTCTACGTGTTTAGGTGACCTTATGTCTCCCTATGCCCTAGGACCGTCGCGGCTTTAAAGGCGGGTCGCGACACTTTGTTTCAACTGTAGTAGGGACTGGAGAGTGATGATAAATTCATGACATGTATGGTTTAGCCTTTTAAGAATTATGTTTCAGTTTTACTAAGGATAATTACTTGGCATCAAAATCTTTGTATGTTTATACATGTAATAATTAGGTGTATGGGGAAGGACTTAAGTTGGTTCCTAATCAGTACTAGATCAAATAAGATGTACTGGGCTGGATCTTTTAGGTTGGACCTTGGTGATATAATCTGCAAAGAAAGAAAATGGGTCAGGAGGGGGTTAGGTACCTTCGACACTCAAGTTAGTAACGGTCTTCGCCGGTGACCAAAGGGAGTAGATTTCTCTTCTATGGCCAGAGGATATTTTTGTGAAAGAAAGGAGGTATGAGAATGTAGAGTTCAATTTACTTGAATACCTCTTCATAAGAGAGTATTTTTTGACAGTAAGTCCCTCTGATTGGTATGGTAGGTACATAGGTAGTGTGTGCATGGGCACCTGTTTTATCCTTGGGGAGGTGTTTAGTGAGAACTGTATCAGCATATATGGCGAGCCACTTAGGGAGAGTCCTTTGGCCAGCTGATGTGATGTCTATACCAGAAATTCTTAACCACACAAAAGTTAGCTTGTCAAGAAAGTTACTTGTGGCTAAGTAAGACAGAGGCCATAAGAGGCCTTTACTTCCATGCTGGAGTGAATGGGCCATCTTGGCTTGGCATCAATTGGGTTTCTATTAGTTGGTTTTGACCTCTACTCCCAGGCCTCTAGGCTTGGAGTACATGTGGGCTTGCCTCCTAAGGAGCCTATTAAACTGATAAACCATTTTTGTTCCTCATTAGTTCCTAAATGTGGGTGGTGTAGAAATTTTTGGTTAAATCATCTCAAATTAAAATTGATAGATGGTTGTGGGACTATTTTATATTTTTAAATGATAAAAAAAATTTAATATATTAAAATTTTAATTTTTTTAAAAAAGGAATTTGGTGGCTAGGAAGGTGGTACATACAGATAAAAAAGAGAGAGGTCTGGGTTTGAGGGATTTAGAGAGTTGGAACAAGTCTGCTGTAAGTAAGTAGGTGTGGTGCTTATTGGTAGAGAAAACTTCACTTTGGACATAATGGATTCATGAAAATATAATTAAAAAGTTAGGGTTTTGGGGTATCAGTAAACACTACGAGTCCAGTTGGATTTGGGCAAGCCTTCTCAAGCTTAGGAATGTCTTCAAGCATCTATTTCAATACAAACTAAGGAATGACAATTAGTTTTGGTTTTGGTGGGATCCTTGGTTGGATGGGTTATCTATTGTTAATAGATTTCCTGCTATTGTGATTATAGATGCTGGTATTGGAAAAAATGCTAGAGTTGCTGAAGTTTGGAGACAAGGAAGGTGGGAGCTACTTGACCCTTTGGCTGAGATGACTATGGTAGCTTGTGATTTCATTAAGGAAAATTATAGAGTAGGACTAATGAAGAGGATCAAATCAAATGGAGGGGGATTGATTCTAGCATTTATTCTTCAAGGAGTGCTTGGGAATTTTTCATACCACATCAAGAGCCTCAACCTTGGTGTAAATTATTGTGGAATGTAGGAAATGTTCCTAGAATGAGTTTTATTCTATGGTTGGCTTTCCACAATAAATTATGTACAAGAGAGGTGTTGAATAAGCGGAAGATGACTAATGATGATAGTTGTTGTTTATGTGGTATGGTACAATTACTATCAGAATTTGGCTAAAGGATTTGCAGACCTGTGGGGTGAGTTTTGCATCTACTTGTTGGAGGAGAACTATAAGCTTTTTTAGCAAGAAATTTGTAGGTAAATCAGGTCTGCAGAAGCTTTGAAGGTTGGCGTTAGCTACTATAATTATTATGTTTGGATTGAAAGGAATAGGGTTGTATTTTAGCATGAGAATTTCAATGATCAAAGGGTTTTTTCTTGTATTAAGAATGTTATTTTGTTGAAGTGTACATATAAGGGAGGTATAGTAGTATGAGAGATAATTTTGTGAAATTAGGGAGGTAAAAGTGATTTGCTTGTTAAGTGAACAATAGTTTAGACAATTTTTTTTTGTTGTAATGATTTGTTTGATCAGTTTGATGATATTTCTCTATGGCAAATATATATATATATATATATATATATATGAAACTGAGATTTGAGTTTCATTAGTGATGCCCAAATATGAGTTTCTCAAAAAAATAAAAAGGTAATTTATTATTTAGTTCCTATATTTTGAGTCATTTCATGATCAGATCCATTTATTTTTAAAAACCAATTATGTCATCCTTAGATTCCGTCTATACTTTAATCCTTCAGTCCACCTTTTTTTTTTTAAAACTTTGTTAAAAAATTTTAAAAACAATTTAAAATAAAAAGAAGATAAAGTTAAAGACCAAAATACCCTCTCGCCCTTCTATCTCTTTTTCCCTTCTCTTTATTCTCTCTCTTTCCCTTCTTTGTCTCTTTCTCTTTTCTTTCTTACAAATCATTCTCTCTCTTGGTACCAATCTGCATAAATGATTTCATTATTAATATTAGTCAAATTTCAACATGGGAACAATAAAAGTTTAAAAATATTTGTAAACTTTTAAACTAAAAATATTTGTAATAATGTCTGTCTGTATAGGTGCCAATTAGATAAATACATCTAACTTCTTTTTGAGAAGTCCTATCTTTAGAAAACTCTAAGGTAAAATCTTCATTGCTGCCTCCAGATTTCTCTACCTTTATTGTATTCCAAGGGTGTATTGCTTTAATCCAGTAGCAAGTTGGGTCATTTCATTCTCAGATCCATTTATTTTTAAAAACCAATTATGTCATCTTTAGATTCCGTCTATACTTTAATCTTCCGTCCACCTTTTTTTTTTTAGAAACTTTGTTAAAAAATTTTAAAAACAATTTAAAATAAAAAGAAAATAAAATTAAAGACCAAAATACCCTCTTGCCCTTCTATCTTTTTTTCCCTTCTCTTTATTCTCTTTGTTTCCCTTCTTTGTCTCTTTCCCTTCTCTTTCTTACAAATCATTCTCTCTCTTGGTACCAACCTGTTAAATGATTTCATTATTAATATTAGCCAAATTTCAATACGAGAATAATAAAAGTTTAAAAATATTTGTAAACTTTTAAATTAAAAATATTTATAACAATGTTTGTCTGTATAGGTGCCAATTAAATAAATACATCTAAATTCTTTTTGAGAAGTCTTATCTTTAGAAAACTCTAAGATAAAATTTTCATTGCTGCCTCTAGATTTCTCTAGCTTTATTGTATGCCAAGGGTGTATTGCTTTAATCTAGCAGCAATTTTTTTTTGCCAAAGAATCCAATAGCAAGTTCGAAGAAAAATTCTAATGATGTTTCCTTAATATTCTTTCCTAAAAAATAACTATTGCAAAGTATTCAACGCAGGAACAATAAAAGTTTACAAATATCTAATATTTGTTTAAAAGTTTAGATGTATTTATGGTGAAAAGGGAAAATTTAAGAAAAAAACAAAGGGTATTTTAGTCTTTTTATTGCATTTTATGGTAAAAATGGATGGAATGACTAATAATTAATGAATTCAAAATGTAAGGAAGACTTAATTGAGTTCTTAAAATAAATGGACTCAATTGTAAATTTACTCAAAATAGAGGGATTAAATAGTAAATTACCCAAAATAAAATTGAAAATTTATGGTTTTTTTCTTCTCCTCCAACATTCTTTTCTTGCTTCTCCACCATTAATCCCTACATAAATACCTTACTACTCAAGACCAATAATATCTGCTTTAACCCATCTTCTACCCCATGTTTAATTGTTGTACTAACTTGGGTTTTATGCCTTTATTGATGATACCCAACTATTTTCTTTGGGTAAAAAAAAAAAAAATCATCTTCTAACATATTATTGCTTGAACTATGACTGTTGTTGTTGGCTTTTCTTGATTTCTTCTTGCTTGAAGTTCTATTTAAGTTCAAACTATCTCTTTTCTTTTTCCTTGTTAGCAAAGGTCGCTGCTCACTTGGATTATGAGAAGCTACTATCGATCACAATGGCTGCTAACTGGTGATAGGCTCTTGATCATGGCGGCTTGGTCGAAATCATGATGGTCGAAATTGGCTAGCCTTGAGCTGTAAATGTTGATTGATCACATGATATTGGGAGAAGTCGAATACCAATGAATGTGATCAAATATATGTTATCTTGGCCAATAATACAAGACTCCTTGCAGTGAAGAACTTTTTGTTGTTATTAGTCGGACGCTGGTGAAGGCTGGAGAGCCCAGGTTTGCGGATAGCTAATGATCTTTAAGTACTTCCTTTTTTATTTGTTAATTTTGAGTTGTCGAAAGAGATTTTAATCTTAGGCTATATTTGGTTTACAGAATAGAATATACAAAAAATATAATAATTATTCTTGAGAAATACAATAGGATAGGAATAAAATAATTATTCCAATTCTATAATTTGGTTCATAGTATAGAATAACTATTCTATTCATATAAATGATCATAATATATTTATAAATTAATTTCACTATTAATATTAAAATGAAATATAATTTTACCAAATTTTATTCAAAAAATAATTTAAATGCATAATAAATAAAATTTTTATTTGATTTAAACTTTAAAAAATAAAAAATAAAAAATAAAAATGAAAATTTGAAAATAAAAAAAAGGCAATAGTAATGATTTTGGACTTGCCAAAATTTTTTAAAGGTAAAAATGAAAATACTCTATTCTATAATTTAAAGAATAAAAATTCTTTAATTTTTTGTAAAATATGTATTTCATAAAAATTATGGAATTGCTATTTTATGAAATTAGCATTTTTTGTCTAAAATTTGAACTAAAGTTTAGAATAACTATTCTATATAATAACTATTTAATTTTTTCATTATTTTATGAATCAAACATAGTCTTAGAACTTAAAAAGCGGAGAATATCAATTATGTGTATTGCTTTAAATTCTATCAATTATATGTATTGATTTGAATTCTACCTTAATCATTTGTTTGCTCATGGAAACTGTGAAAGATTGTCATTGAAACTACAAAGCTTTGTTGAGTTTTATAGTAATTATAGTGAATTAGAGGGTATTCATCATTTTTCATGAAGTTCACCCTTTTTTTATTAAATTTTTAATTTTTTAATTTTAATATTTTTATTAATTAAAAATATGCTTTTTTAATTTTAATAATTTTTACCATTTAAAAATATGAAATTTCTTTTACCTTTACTAATTTAACAAATGAAGCCATTTGTCTCCTTCTACTAAAGCCCTTAATTAAGCCAAAACTGAACATAAAGGTCTAATTAGGCTAAAATTTTTTGCAGCATCCACATTGAAGTTTAAAGTAAAGTTTAGGACCCAAATTAGATCGTTCTCCTTAGGTGCATTTAGTCTTTTTTTTTTTTAATTTTTAATTTTTAATTTTTATGTATTATTTTAATCCATTCACTTGCTCATTCATCTCTCTCTCTTTATTATTCTTTTCCTTCCTTTTTATTGGTTGTTGATTTGCACTATATATATATATAGAGAGAGAGAGAGATAAACACACACACACACACACACACACATATATATATATATAGACACACACACACACACACACATACACATATATATATACACATATATACATACACACATATGAAACAGAGGTAGTCTTTAAGGAAATTTGAGAACTAACCATAACTAAGAATTACAAAAGATTTTGCAATTATACGCTGTGATTAGTTTTCAATTTCTCTCAAACACTATCTCTTTTTAAAAAAAATATAAAACCTAAATTAACAATAACCCTATTAATTAAAAAAAGCTAATTGATAATAAAAAATAAAAAAAGTTGCTATTATATATATAATCCTAAAATAGAGAGGCAATCTTTTAGAAAAAACGAGAACTAACGAAAAGAGATAATTTCAAAATTGAAATTAAAGAAGTCCTCCCATAGAGTTTAATAAAATAAAGAACCCACTAAAATCAAAAATTAAAAATATTACAACACAACATATTCATTGTTAAATAAGGGAGGCTAAGGTATTAGAGTTTGAGAGATTGATACAGACTCTAAAAATGTCTGTATTCGACTATGCTAAAAAGTTTAGTAAGTTGAGCAAATTTACATTCGCTTTGGTGCCTGATGAAGCCATTAGAATTCAATGTCTTTAGAGGGGATTGATTGTACCTTGAGCTGCTCATAAATTTGATTCTTACTTCAAGATCATAGATAAAGTGAGTGTGATTGAAAATAGAGAAATAGAAGTAAACGCAGCAAGAGAGCAAAAGAAGAATGCTAGGGTTGGAAGTTCATTCAAGCAAGGTGGAGAAGATAGCGGAGGGTGAAGAGTATGGATATTTCACTATAGTAAGCTCCACAAGTTCGTTTTAGGGGACAATCAGGAAGAGTCCAATCAAGGAAAAATCCTTCTAAATCCACTCCTAAGATGGGTTTTTGGCATGACTAGCTTTTCACCTATGAGGATTTTAAATCCTCAATGCTTTTATGGAAGGAGGCATAAAGGTCAGTGTTACTTAGATATTGGTGCTTGTTTTGGATGTGGACAACTAGGGCATTTTGTGAAGGATTTCAACATGTAGCATCAACTTATAGATCCCAAGCTTCTCAATCTATAGTTCAGATGGATAGGGTTAGGAATAGTGGTATATAAGTTGGAAGAGGTATTGAGGCTAGTAGAGGTTCAGTTCAAGCATCAAGCCAAACTTCAAGGCAAGATCCTATTGGAAGAGGTAGATGGAGAGTATTTACTTTGACTCAGCAAAGGCATAGGCTTCTGATATAGTTGTTACAGGTATTCTCTAGTTGTTATTGGTATTCTCTCTATCCAAGCTATAAATGCAAGAGTGCTATTTGATTTTGAAGCTACTCATTCTTTTGAATCCTTATATTTGCTAAGAAATTATCCATGGCATGCAAATTGTTAGAGAATCTATTGATTGCATCTACACCTTTAGAGATAGAAGTTCGTAATAATTTTCCTTCTTGTATGTTGAAAATAGGTGATAGAGAGCTTGATGTAGATGTGATAAAATTGCTAGTGTTAGAGTTTGATATTTTCTTGGGCATGGATTGGTTGCCTAAGTATTATACCAACATAGATTGCCATAGGAAAAAGATAGTATTTAAACCACCTTTGAGAGAGGAATTCAAGTCCTAAGGGGAAAGGAGTGAGGTATAGTATTTAAGCCACCTTTGAGAAAGGAATTCAAGTCCCAAGGGGAAAGGAGTGAGGTACCTTATAATTTGATTTCTGCCATTAGAGTAAAGAGATTTTTATGGAAGGAATGCTAAGGGTATTTGGCCTATGTCAGAGATACTAAGCATGATGTTAAGGGATTGAACTAGAATCCAATTGTTAGGGAGTTTCCAGATGTCTTTCTTAAAGAGTTACCAAGTTTACCACTAACATGGGAGATTGAATTCAATATTGAAGTGTTATTGGAGACTAATATGATCTTTATGCCTCCTTATCATATGGCACCAATTGAATTGAAAGAATTGAATATGTAATTGCAAGATCTACCTAATAAGGTTGTTTATTCATCTCAGTAGTTCACTATAGGGTGCACCAGTGTTGTTTGTAAAGATGAAGGATAATTCTTTATAGTTATGTATTGATTACAAATAACTCAACAAAGTTACCATTTAGAATAAATACCCTTTTCCCCAAATTGATGAGTTGTTTGATAAGCTATAATGAGCAAGCCATTTCTCAAAAATTGATTTGAGATCGAGCTATCAACAATTGAAAATTCAGGAGGAGGATGTACTAAGACAAAATTTTGAACAAGATATGGGCATTATCAGTTCTGAGTGCTACCTTTTAGGTTAACAAATACATCATTTGCTTTTATGGATTTAATGAATAGGATCTTTAAGCTATTCTTAGATAAGTTTGTTACTATGTTTATTGATGATATTCCAATGTATTTGAGAAGTCAGGAAGAGCATGAAAAGCACCTACATATGGTATTGCAAATTTTGAGAGAACATTAATTGTATGCTAACCTTTCTAAGTGTGAATTTTCATATGATAGTGTATGCTTCTTAGGGCTTTTGGTCAATAAAAAAGGACTCTAAATGGACTTGAAGAAAGTGGAAGCAATTCTCAATTGACTTAAACCTATTAATGTGACATAAGTCAACAGTTTCTTGGGTTTAATAAGCTACTATCAGAGACCTGTTACAAATTTCTCCAATATAGCATCTCTTTTGACCAAGTTTACTTAGAAGCAAGTGAAGTATCAATGGTAAGAGGATTATGAAGAGAGCTTTCAAAAGCTCAAAACTTGTCTTATGTTAGTAACCATTTCAGCGTTGCCATCTAGTGAAGGAGGGTTTGTAATCTATTATGATGCATCACGAGTGGGACTTAGATGTGTTCTAATAAAAAAAAAAAAGGAAAGGTAGTAGCTTGTGCTTTTAGGTAATTAAGGAAGCTTGAACTAAATTACCTAGCTTATGATTTAAAAATGGCTGTAATTGTGTTTGTGTTTGTCACGACTCATCTTTGAGCCGCGACTGTCCTAGGGCATAGGGAGACATAAGGTCACCTAAACCCGTAGAACAACCTATAACTCATAAACTATTACCATTACATTACCCTTAACCCAAGATCGTAGCCATAATTCCCATGTAATAGTCATTCAACATCTAAATTCATTTTCAAATTTATCGCTTTTGAACTCCATTTTCTAGTATTTTAATTGCAACTTAAGTGAGTGTTAATCATACATCTGGATATAGTAAGATAGTGCCCAACCACACATATTAATGATACTCTAAGTTATACCATTATTACAGACTTTTAACAAAACATGGAGCTCTAGAGTGAAACCTCCAAAATTTATAACAAAATATATACATGATGATACCCAAAATCAGCAACGCAATTTCCAAGCGGAGATGCAGAACTTGGAATTTACCTTGCCAAACCGTCAACTGATCCTGAAAATAAATAACAACTATGGGGTGAGACAAAGCTCAGTGAGTACATAGTAAAACTGTATAAAGTAAGCAAGTGATAGGTGGTTTAGTGATAATTTCTTATAGCAATGAAGTGAAACGAATAAAAATCATTCTTATGGAATAGTTTTCCATATACAGTAATTATTGCATTTTTAGCAGAATATTTCCTTTATGAAAACGGTGTGTTTCCCACATTATCATTATCACTTGAGTGGCGGCTTACGCCTTGCTCACTCCCATTTCAGTCACACGTACAACTGATCGGGTCGCACGTACTGGGGGCCATAAACCCTTCCCAGCTAGGGTTCGGATACTCTTTACCCTATCCGCAGGTTCATTACCATTGTGCACAATGTCTGATGTATTGCCCCACATCAGAGGGGTATTCTGCTTGCCACGATATCATTAAAACATTTTTGCTTTCCATCCATGAAATACTTCAATGGATAATATAGCAATAAATAATCAAATTTCTCATCATTGATCATATTAGGAAATGAAGCAATAAGGCTCATTTGGCCAAGTGCCATAAGAGATATTTAATTCAATAATTGGTAAAGCATATCATGCATGCCAAAGAATTGCAATGCATTTTAATTAGAAAAGTAATCCAACATTTAGGCTTATATTTAAAGCACAAGAAATGTAATATTATTAGGTACTCACCTCTTGCTCCTTTGCTCCTATATTGGTAGTTCTAACGCAGAGTATAACAAGGCTCCTCGGTATCCCGAGCAATGCCTTTACCTTTCGATTCTACAAATACACCCAAATAATCATACATTAATTCCTACTCCTTTAACTTGCTAATCTCATTCTAACTCAACTTAACATTAACTTCCTACTACTAATCACCAAACACATTCCAATACATTAAACAATAACATACATAAACACATTAATTATTTAATCATTTTATTTCAAAATCCCATGTTGTCCAAATCCTTTCATTAAAACAATTAGGTTCCTTTTCCTTCCTAATTCCTTAATTAAATTTTATGTTTATCAAACTAATGCTTAAACAATCAACATTCATTTACCCATTGAAACTATCCTCTTCCAATTCTCATAAACCCTAACTTTACCAAATTGGGATGATTTGGGGAAAACCCAAAATTACTCAATCAAATCTCAAATTGATCTTGCCAAGATAAAATTAATGTTATGCAAAGCCTACCATAACAATCAAACATCAAACTACACTTCACATTACATACTTTCCTTATATCATGCATTATGCCTTCAAGAATTTCAATTTTTGAATAAAATCTCTAAATTCAAATTTTACATTTTTAAACCACTTTTCAACATCCCAATTAACCTTAGATATTGTTAAAAAAAATTTTGGACACTTCCCCTAAAATTCCTAGTTTGGCCGAACCTTATGCAAATTTCTCTTCATTGATCTTTCATGCTTCCCTTGTTATTATTCACCTATTAAACCCCAAATCCTTAACCCCAATTCTCATATTTCATCACTTAACATGCCAAACTAACTCCTCTTCAAATCATTCCACCAAAATCCAATTATAGAAATCAAAAGAAAAGGAATAATTGCCAACAATTTATCATACTTAGGTTAAGGAGAGAAAGGAATCACTTAAGCAATAAATCTCACCTTGAAATGCTCCAAATTTAGCTCTAAGTTGAAGAACAAGTTGGGAGGATTTTAGTCTTTGGTGAGGGTGAAATTTTTTTTGGTGTAGGTTACAAATGAAATGGTTTAACATAATTTCATTTTATATACAAATAAAATCAATGGTGGTGATTTGATCACACAAAATCAATGGTCATATTTTTACTTGAAATGGAGGGCTAAGATTGATCAAGATGGATGGTTGAGATGGCCCTTAGGTGTATGGTGACTAAGCATCAAAATAATGAACACCATCATCACCAAAGCGAACATAATCATGGTGATGGAAAAGTAGGAAGCTTAGGTGTAAAGTTGGCATAAGTCAACAAATATGGCTAACCTAATTCCTTTCTCATCCTAACCCCTAATTAACTTGTTCTAACCATTCTTTAGTCATATTCCACCAACATTTGAGGCCTTAGGGCTGGCCACTCTATGGGCTTGGGCTTTGAGTCCAAAAGCCCATTAACAAGCTCACCCGAAAACGTTTCCCGAACTTAAAATTTTTTTCGTAACTTTTTCCTTTCCCTTTCACTTGGCATTTTAAATCTTACCTTCCCATATCATATTAAGCCTAAACTAAGCCATATTGCCTAAAATTAATTCAATAAAACATACAATAAATATTCCTATCTCATAAATGTACACACTCAAGCATTTAGCATCAACAAGAGTTTCTGTCATCCTATCACTATGTCATTGATACTATACCCAAAATTTATATTTTATGGTATTATTATAACTCTGATGAGCTATGGAGACCTTGGGTATTACAGTGTTAAGGATTTAGAGACATTACTTTATGGGGAGAAATGTGAGATTTATACTAATCATAAAAGTCTAAAGTACATCTTTCAACAGAAGGAGTTGAACTTTAGGCAAAGAAGATGGATGGAATTGCTTAAGGATTATAACTAAGATATTTTGTATCATCCTAAGAAAGCAAATATGGTGGTAGATGCTTTAAGCCAAAAGTAATTAGGAAGTTTAGCCCACATCTAAGTGCACATACGACCATTAGTAAAGGAAATACAAAGTTTATATGACTTGGGTGTTTGATTTCAAGTGTCAAACTCTAGAGTGCTTTTGGCACACTTCCATATCAAACTACTATTAATTAATTAGATTAAAGAAGCTCAAGATAAGCATCCTCAACTAGTACAATTGAAGAATGATATGAAAGTGAAGAAAGCTCTTGGGTTTGGCATTGTGGATAGCATATTAAGATGTGGTTTGAGGTTGTGTGTTCTTACAGTGGATGGCTTAAAGGAGCCAGCCATAAAAATAGCTCATTATATAACTTATAATGCACATCCAAGTGCAACTAAGATGTATCATAATGTAAAGAGCTCCTACTTGTAGCAAAGTTTGTGGCAAGATGTTTAACATGCTAACAATATAGTGTGGTTATAGACAGTTAGCTCACTTTTTTTTTTCTAGTTAAGATCATATATTTAGCCTCACAGTATGCTTAATTTTATCTTAATGAGATAGTAAGCCTCCATAGTGTTCTATTTTCAATTATTTCAAATAGAGGGACCTAGTTCACATCAAGGTTATAGCAAAAGTTGCATGAGACATTGGATACTCAATTAGACTTTAATATAACTTTCCACCCTCAAATGGATGGCTGGTCAGATAGAGTTATCCAAACTCTAGAAGATGAGTTAAGAATGTGTATCTTAGACTTTGGAAGAAATTGAGATAAACACTTTCCTTTGATTGAGTTTGCCTGCAATAATAATTATCACTCTACTATTAATATGGCACCTTATAAGGCTTTATATAAGAGAAAATGTTGATCTTTTATCTGCTGGATGAAGTAGGTGAGAAGTTCATAGAGGGACATAACTTGATTAAATATACAATGGAGAAAGTATCTCTTATCAAGCAACAGTTGAAAACGATATTTAGTTGCCAAAAGAGTTAATCTGATCTTAAAAGAAGAGACCTCCAATTTGCCATTGGTGATCATATGTTCTTAGGGATTTCACCGGTGAAAGGTGCTATAAGATTTTGCGAGAAAGGTAAATTAACTCTGAGATACATTGGGCCATTTCAAATATTAGATAACGTTGGAGAAGTTTCCTATTAGTTAGCATTACCACGTAGTTTCAATAATGTTCATATGGTATTTCATATTTCCATGTTCCATAAATATGTTTTAGATTTTTCTCATGTATTTCAAGCCCAATCTTTGGACCTAAAGAAAGATTTTTGTTATGAGGAAGTTCCTATAATTATTATTGATAAATTGGTTAGATGTCTTCGGAATAAAAAAATTTCAATAGTGAAATTATTATGGCATAATCAATTAATGGAAGAGTGTACTTAGAAAAGTGAGCAAAGCATGTAAGCCAAGTATTCTCGCTTATTCCACTAAGGTAAGTTCCAAAACTTTGAGGATGAGTTTTTAATAAAGAGGTAAAATGCAATATCTAAGTTATTGATATTTGCTATAACATAACAGATTTTCCTTTCATGGATGAGTTCCAACAACGAGAACGAAGCTTCAATGATGAGGACAAAGCTTCGATGATGAAATAAAGCTTTTATGATGAGGATGAAATTTCAATGAAGAGGATGAAGACAAGCTCGGTACAAGAGAGGCGAGCTAAGAAGCTTGATGTCGAGGCTGTTAGATGCCTTCGATAAGGATGAAATTTCTCTTATGATATCATGAATAAATAAGTTTAAGTTATTGTCTTATAAGTTATAATTTGAAATTTTAGCAATGGCCAGCAAGCCCAAAGGATATGCCTATATTGCTAGTGACACACCCATTATGACATGCCTGTGCTGCCTAGAAAGCTAGAAATGCATAGTAATTATGACCCAAAATGATTTTTAACCCATTTTCTCTCATTTTTAAGACTTTTAGACCATTCCAAAGCATTCCAAACTCTTTTAATTTCCTTTTAAACCTAAGTTCTTCATTTTCCTCAAGACTTCTCAATCTAATCCAAATTTCTTCCATTTCTTTAAATCAAACATAAGATCTCAAGAGGAGCTTAGGGATTCAATTGAAATTTTTTCCTACCTTTTTTTTTTTAGAAGAGTTTTGGCTAGAGTAAGAGGAAAATCTTTAGGTAAGCCTATAAATCCTTTTATTTTCATTTAGGTATGGTTTGATTGTGGTTGATTATGGTTAAATCATAATAATGAGTTAGATAAAGAGTATTAATAGCATTTAATGCAAGAAATAAGACTTTTAAGTTTGATGCATAGAAACCTAAGTGTAGCAAATTCTAAGAGTTTAGTTTTTAATGGCTATAAGATATAGTTACTAGTAAGGCATAAGAATTAAGAATCCATGGTTAGATTTGAGGAATCAAGCTTAGGATTAAGGTTCCAAGAAACATAGTTCATAATTGATTTGAGAATTCATGTATAGGCAAAGTGAGCCAAGGAATTAATGATTCTCATGCATAATAAAGATGTTTTGAGCTTACTTGGAAGGATTATATCATAGTGAGGTGAGTTATGAAATAAATTAATTCATGGTGACCTACTGTGAATTGCTTTTATTTAATATTTTCATTGATTCATTCATTTTAAATGACCTAAATTGTATGGTGATTATTTTTATTATCATTGTTCATTAATACCATGAATGCTGTAAAATCCACATTATTTTTATTGCTAATAAACTTTTCTATCAAACCTAATATTATTAATATTTATTTTATTTGTTAATAAAAGGCATTTGAGTTAATGTAATCCATTATACTTATCTTTCCATTACCTAGCCATAGATCACGTATGTGGTAGAATCCCCTTGCTAATGGAAAAGAATCCATTAGACAGTGTATATTGATGACTTATCTAATAAAGTTTGATTTATCTGTGTCCTACCTCTACAACACCATATTACCCTAAGTATATGCCCTATGTAGGTATATGTTCATTACAGGAAGTGTTACTGCCCTACTTATTGTTCACTATTCATTGTATTATTTCTGTCATTACATATTGATTTATTATTGTCATTCTTTCTAGGCACATTAAAGTTATTGATCGTTAAACCTTATAGAATTGTTATATAATATTCAATATTATTCTTTCAAGAATCCCCTAGGTTTATAGTGGTTCTAGTATAACCAATCCTACATTCACTCCTTAACCTCATTTGGGAATTTCCACTAATGGAGTATTCATAAGTTCACACCTAACTTAGTGTTTAGACTCACACCAAAATTTACATGTGTTTTCACAAGACTTACACTCAAATCTAAATAAGTGTTTGTCTCAAGGCTTATATTAAAGCTTTACAAGTGATTTCCTAATATGCAAACTCAAACATAAACAAGAATTTTCTAAAACTCACTCTCCAACCTAATAACTGTTTTGTGGCTAACACCCAACTCTTAAAGCATTCAAAGCTCACCAACAAACATAAAGTGTGAATTTAAGAATTTAATGTGAATTTAAGAATTTAAGGCTCTAGAAATCAAATTGTGAGAATTTGGCCAATTAGAGAAGTTATTGAACTGTATTTAAGGCCTTTGGAGAGGATATTTATAGCTTCCCATTGCCAAGAGTTGTTACACTTAAGGTTATGGCAAACTCTCTCCCAACAGCTAGATAAATTGCTTATAATGTTCTGTCATACTTGTATTGCGGTTGTAGAGCCTTAAACACTATCGCGATCTTGTTTCATTGTTACTACTATTTTTTTGCAATCGCAAACTTTAAATGTGTCAAATGGCTAGTTGACAGATGGCAAGTTACTATTGGCTGCTTGACTCTTCATTAGAGTTGTTTCTTAAGATAGGAATATTATTGTTGCTATACCTATGTCCCAATTGCTGTTCTCTTTTCGTGCTTTAGATTGCAGTTGTGACTATAGCTGCAAATGCTACTGTGTCTCAATTGAAATTCAGGCTATTTTGGCTTGAATTAATTTGCAATCTTGACAATCTAGGTTGTAGTCATGATCTTCCTATTGCGATTGCAACTTACAGGTCCATTTTACAACTTAAGAAATTTTCAAGTTTCTTGATTTGCAACCTTTTCTAAGTGACTTGCTTGTAAAATAAAAGCTTAATACAATCATTAAAATACTCTAATTTGATTGTCAAGATCAAAATTGAGAACTTAATTTTTTTCAACCATCTCCCTCATTTTGTTTTTGATAATTAAATTGAATTTGAAACAAAATTAAGTAAACTTAATGAATGGCATTACTCTCCCTCAATTGATGACACTTAAAATTTTATAAGTTTATTGACTTTCTCCACCTTTGTCGTATCAATTTTTTTTATCATTTATCCCTTTTTAGAGATTCAAAAATTCTTTCACCCCTTTTGACAAGATTAAAAAGAGGGATTGGAGAAAAAAAATCATAGATTGAGAGTGAAGTAATGCATAGATAAAATTTGCATTGAATTAAATTAAAATTTAAATTAGTAAATAAATTAAAATTTCACAATTAGTAGCAAGAAATAAACTAAAATTGCATTCATTTAAGAAGCCAAGCACAATGTGGATTGTTCTAATAAATCGTGTAAATTTGAATATCATGTCCACAATAAACATTCACGACTGCTACTTATAGTGTTGTGAAAATGGAAAGAATTTTTCAAATATCACACTCAAGAAAAGGAAATGGCGACTGTGATTTAGAGGTTTTTCAGAAATTTTAAAAGAAAATATGTGAAATGCTTATGCAATGCAATTAACACTAATTTGGGAGATCAAAATTTATGTAAATGATTGAATTTAACCACATGAATATTATAAAAATCACATGTATGTGATTCAATTATGCATTTATAATCATGTACACAATCCTCAATTAAGGAATAATCATCCTTACCAATGGTACTAATGCCAATTACTTTACCCTTGGCATTATTTTCAAATGAAATACTGCCATCATGCTTTTCCTTCACATAGATGAAGAGACTTGTATTTTTTATCATGTATCTTGAGCATCCACTATTAATATGACACTTATCCTTTTTGTAGTGGATTTAAGATGTAACTACATAAAAGGAAATTTATTCATACTTTGGTACACAAGTATACTCGGGTCCTTAAGGGTTAGTCTTGGAAGGATCCTCAATTTTTAAGTGAGTTTTTCTCATATAAAAAAATACATTAATGTGCCCAAATTTCATACAATATTGACATTAATGCTTAAAGTCATAAGTTTTCTTCTCTTTTGCCATGTTGCTATGAAATGAGTGCCTTTTTCACAATATGGTTATGTGAATGCAAACAAGAACAAGTATGATGTTGTGATTGTGGGTACTTTTGAGCATGCCTTTTGTTGTACATGCATGCAGGATTTAACTTTTAAGGCTTAGCTCTTGCGCCTTATGTATTTATTCCTTTTAGTGTTGGAAGGATTGTGTGTTCTTTAGCCTCCTTATTGACTACCTCTATGCTAGAAGCCCAAGGAGTAGAGGCTTTGATGAACAATGGAGGGGAGAATGTGGAAGTTGATGAACCATTAAAGTCAAGACCATGTCTCACAAGAGGTGGTCTTTGAGATAAAATAAGTGTATCTAAAGCTTCCTTTTCTTTGTGAAATTTAGAAATAGAAGTTCTTAATTCTTTAACTTCTGATTTTAAAAAATTGTACACTTTGCAGAAAGATTCAAATGAGAAGGTTTTTGAAGAAACTTCTTCCAATGAATTTTTAAGATTGACATTGGAAGTTTTCAAATATAAATCAAGTTTTTCAAGACTTTTAAAACTCTCCTCAAGTTTTGAATATTTTTCTTTTGTAAAATTTCATTTTGGAAAAATATTTTTCACATTTTAAGGCCATGGCTTCCATGAGTTCATCATCAATCACATCATAATCAACACTATTAACATCATTATCACAAAAGTGGGATGTAGAGCATACCTCATTTGAAGATTCTTCCAAAACCATGAAACATAACTTTGCATCTCCATCTTCTTCTTCATCATTGGAAGAATCTTTATCCCATATATCTATAAAGCCTTTTTTTTTCTCATTGTCCCACTTATTTTTCTTCTTAGGATATTCCATTTTAATGTGGCCTTGCTTACCAAACTCATAGCATTTTACTTCATTTGTCTTGTCTTTGCTTGAGTTGGAGTTAGAGGAAAACTTCCTAAAGGATCTCTTTTCTCTCTTTCTATTTTTGATAATCTTCTTAACTCTCCTTGATATCATTATTAACTCCTCATCTTCATCACTCTTATTGGAGTCACTTGATTAGCTCTCATAATCATATTGATCTTTGGTGGTGCATTTGAGGGAAATGGTGTTCTTCTTCTCACCTTGGACTTCTTCTTCTTTATTTTTTTTTTCAATTATCATCTCATGTGTGAGTAGCTTTCTAATGAGGACATTAGTGGGAAGCTCGCCAAAATCATGAGCTTCCTCAATAGAAGCCACTTTAGCCTTAAAGTTCTTCTTTGAAAGAGCTCTAAGAATTTTGTTGTTGACATCCTTCAATGAGTACATCTTTCCAAACTTTTTCATATTCGTGACAATTGTAAGAAGTCGACTTGTTATGTCTGCTACATTCTCATTAGGCTTGATATAGAAGAGCTCATACTCATGCTTAAGCATTTGCACTTTCTTAGATTTTACTAGCCTGGTGCCTTCATAGTAGTTCTCCAATGTCTTCCAAATGCTATGAGCACTTGTACAATGTTGAACTCTCTCACATACTTCACCAGACAAATAAGAATGGTCATAACTCTTTTATTTTTGTCATTTACTTTTCTTTGTGCCTTAACCTATTCTTTCCTTAGAATAATCTCTCCTACACCATCAATTATTCTTAACAGAGGCTTCCATTCCTTAAGAACACTATTTCATACATCGATGAGATCACTATCAAGGTACACCTCTATTCTATGCTTCCAATAAGCATAATTGATGCCGATAAAGTGAGATTTGAGATGATTATTCCCTTTATTGGCCATATTGATCTTTTCTCACATAATAAAGCTTTTAGATGTGAGTCCAAGCTCTAATAACCTAAAACCCTATCTTAAGCATGTAATTTAAGCAAGGGTGTGATTCAAGTCGTTCCCTTCAAGAAAAGTTCATGTTGTTCAAGAGTTCTTTTTTTAAAAGAAGAGTTCATGCTATTCCAAAGCCAAGGTGGAACTTAGATCTGGTGCCAAGCTCATTACCTATGCTCCTTGTCACCAAAAACCAATGGTAAAGTTCTTTTCTTTTCCTTTTCAATTCTGATTTTAATATTAGAATTTTCTCTCTAAGATCTAAATATGAAAAGATCTAATTTTTGTTAATTAAAACCTAATCTAATTAATAAATCTTTAAACCACTAAATCTATCAAAACATGATAATAAAGGCTATGGCTTAAAAATCTCTCCTTAGCAAGAAAGAAGAATTGCATGGAATTTGATTCTCATTCAAAGGGATATATAGGCATGCCATCTTTAAGGTATTAACTCCATTAAAATTAATAACTTCTTCTCTCTATCACCTTCTTGACATAGTTAGGAATAAAATTATTTTTCTTAAATAAAAATCAAAACTTTAATTTTTTCTGTTATTCTTTATTTTCTTTATTACAATTGTTTAGATTGTTATTGTTACCTACTTTAGTTGTTTAGATTAGCTTTGGAGAATGTGTGTCTTCCTTAGAATCCCATAAGAGCTAGAGGAAAGATCTCATGATTTTACCATTTTGATTTGTAATAGCTTTAATTTGATTTCTTTTATTTTGTTTTGTTACTACCATTGCTTAATATTTTCCATGCATTGCATAAATAATGTCTGTTTCATGCATCATGTTATATCTAGTCATACATACATAAAAATCTCTCTCTCTCTCTATCTCTCTCTCTCTCTCTCCCTTTTTTTTTTTTTAATACAAAAGCTATTTTGTGTTTAAGCCAAAAATAATTTCTTGAATTGTTTTAACCAAAACCTAGTCCCTGAGCCTTTTTTGGTCACTCAAGGACTAGTGTTTTTCTTTGCGTTGAATTGTATAATTTTGGAGTCAATTAAATTGAATTTTTCTTTAATTTTCCCAAGTAAAAATAAAAAAAAAATTAAAGTGGCGATTCCTTTTGTTAATTACAAATTACAAAATTATAATTTTCTAAACTTATAGCGGGTTTCAATCATGATATTTCTCTTAAGGAGCATTTCAATCCCTCTGTAGATCAGACCGATACTTGGGCGATGCCTTACAGTTAACGACTTTATTGTGGGACCTCTAAAGTCTTTTTCAAATAAAAGATAAAAGTAGACTACTTTTGGTAAACAAAGTTTGGCTTTCAATTTCATGTATCACTACATTGGGCTCTTTATTTAAAACCCTATTTTCTTAGGAAAAGAAAAGGATAGAAAATGGCATCAAGTGGGCAACCTGCCTTAGGTCTACTTGCCAATGGCGAAATCATCCAACCCGTGGTTTATCCTTTAATCCTTTTAAAGGAGTAACGAGTATGTAAGTACTGTCAGGCCCATACGAGGCTCCTTGACTCATATGTGATTAGGTGTATTGCATCTCTAGTGTGACAAGTTCCTATCCAAGCCACTCTTACCCTTTTCATGTAATAAACTTAGATCCTAACTTTAGATTGTATGTACCATAATAAAAACCTTACACCTTTACATCTTAATGAAATATTTATCTCATGCATATCATACATCTATACTGTACAATAAAATGTGCATTCATCTCAAATCTAGGTCAAACCTTGAATTAAAGAAGGTCAAATAGCTTCACCTCCATCCAAACACCTTCACTCCTAAACCATAAACATTCTCACTTAATTCTTAATCACCTTTTCCCCCATAAACCTTAAACCATTATCCTAAACCTTTGACCTAAATACCATTACCTCATTACCTTAGCCCTTAACTTAAACACTATTGCCCTAAGCCTAAACATAAAACCTCATTACCCTAGCCTTTGGTCTCAAACACTATTGCCCTAACCTCCAACCTTAAACACATTTACCTTAACCTTGCCCAAAATATCGTCGCCCTAGCCTTACCTTAGACATTAAATGCCTGAACCACACACCTCATCAAGCCTTCCTTTTAGATGTGAACCTCAACTACTAGCAACCTTTGGCTCTTAAACCTTAGACCTGTGACCCTAAAACCTATATCTAACCTTAAAACTCAAGTTCCTTTACTCAAACCACTACCTAACTATAATCCTAACCCATACCTCCTATCCTTATCCAAAAACCTAGACACCTTAGGTCCTTAATACCGAAACCATTATCTTAATCTTACCTTTTGCTCAAAATCAAACTCACTATCTTTAAGCCCAACATCTTTGGCCTATTACTTTCAAAACCAATATGTTACCCCATATCGATAAATACCTATAACCTATACCTTAAACCATAAAACTCCATACCCCTATAGCCCAAAATCCTTGGCCCATCATACCTCAAACTCAAAAATCGTTGGCCCAACACTCCATAGGGAATCTTTTTTCCCTCAATGTCTAGTGCTCATCACTTTTTCTATTCCTACAAATCATTTACAGTCGTTTTTTTGGTTTTGTTTAAAGGTACCAATGGCTAACTCAATTCACATGGTTGCCCTTACCACTCTTATGACCAACTTCCTTGAGATGCAAGAAGTAAAATTTCAAGCTATTCTAAATGCACAATGAGCCTAACTTAAAGAACAAAGGTAATCCATCATTGAAGAAGTGCGAGCCATGATTAGTCAAGCTATCTCAAACCAACTAACCCAAACCTAGCTTTAGACCAGACCACCCTAAATCTAAATCAAGCTAATTTAGTCTAAGCCTATACTAACACCACCTTAGGGATAAGCAGCTTCACCTACCTTAGCCCTTCCTCTCCCTCTAATACTTTTCAAGGTAAGGAAGTTTTCTTCCATCTAGACACTAAGATGTGCACAAAGAAACTTTAAGTGATAGAGAAAGCTATCAAATCCTTAAAGCACCACAATGACATGATCAATGTGGATGGCTTAGCCTTGTATCTTGATGCCAAGCTTCCACCCAAATTTAAAATGTCTAAAATAGACACGTTTGATGGAATCGCGTGCCTCAAAACCCATCTAAATATATATGTGGGGATAATGAAACCTTGGGGCCTTAGCAATGAGCTTCTTGCTCAGTTGTTCCAATAATCACTAATTGGTATGGCTATGAGATGGCTCCTTTCACTAGACAAGAGCTAGAAAAGAATATGGGATGATATCTATCATATCTTTGTCAAACAATATCATTATAATAGCGAAGTTGACATCACTAGGCGTAACTTGGAAACCACCAAGTAGCTTCTAAATGAGTCTTTTTTTGCGTTCCTCACTAGGTGGAGGGCTAAAGCTACTCAGATGGTAAATAGACTATCTGAGCAAGAATAGGTGGATATCTTTGTCAAGAACCTACTTCTACCCTACCCAACCTATTTGCTAATCCAATACTTGCCCAACTTCAAAGCTTTGGTTATAACTGCATTGAAGGTTGAAGATTGTATTTGAAGTGAATCATTTCAACCTAAATTCCCCACTATGAATGGAAAGTGCGAAAAGTGAGAAAGTTCATGATCTTCCTTGATTATATAATTCAATCTACATTGGGAATTCAATCCCAATGTCTATAATTTTTATGTTATATATTTTAATAATTATTGGCATGCATACATGAATGATAAATGATTAAATTGCATGTTGGTGTGAACCCTTAAATTTGCACCTTTATAATCTGGCTATAGCTTGACACCTACTAAGAATAGTGCGCTACGCATACGGTGGTCCCATTAGCTAGTTAATGAGCAGGGATCAAGGGGGAAGTGCCCTGTTGAAAAATAAATTTCTTGAATCTTTCACCTCCAGGCGACTACTTTTCAGTTACAAACCCATAAAATCAAATCGGGCCCAAATTGAATTTGAAACAAACCAGAGATGGCCAAAAATGTGCAAAATTAGGTTAGACCAGTGGTTCTGCAGCGTGCCACTGCGATGGATGGCACGCCCAGTGTGCCAGCAATGGGGTGGCACGTTGGCCAACTGGCGCAATCTTGGTGCCGCTTGGCTGGCCGGTACACTACCGGTGCCGCTGTCGGCATCCGGCGGCACCCCTTCACCAGCTCTATAAATTGAGCTACTTTCTAGCTCATTTGAGGGGGGTATTCCAATGTAGAAACTCTCCTATATTACTCTACTAATTGTGCTAAAATTATGTTCGAAATTTGATACTAAAATCTGTCGATTCAAATTCTTTTAATTTGCATTTATTACATTGTTTTGCTAACCTTTCGTTGTTTAAGGTTAAACTTCAGGGTCTTAAATCCAAAGTGGTGTTTAGATATGGAGTTAAGCTCGCCCCGTTCATCCGAAAATCAAGGAAAGCAAAGATATAATTCCCTTTGTCCATTTTCAAAATTCTAAACTCAGATATAAAATTCTCTTTATGTCTAAAACAGAAAAGATCTAAAATTTGTTAGTTTAAGAATCAAAATTAAATTAATAAATAAACCAACACTTTTTCCCAGAACTCCTCCTTCGTAAGAAGGAAGAACTGCGTGGGGTTTGATTCCTATTCAATAGGATATGCAGACTGCCATTCTAAAAAGGCATCAACTCCAAAATCTTTTTAATAATATTTTTTCCCTTTTACTTTGATTTATTTGTATTGATGCTTTATTTTTGAATTATGTGTTAACTTAGTTGAGGAATGTGAGCTTTTCCTAGTACTCATAAGGGCTAGAGGAAAGATTCTCTTATTTCATTCGTCTTGATCTTGTAATAATTAAGTATGATTTATTCTTTTACTTATTTATTGCGATTTCATTTCATTTTATCATATATATCTGTTTCATTTATTATTTTATTCTTGTTCATACATACATGAAAATTCCTTTTCAAGAGTTATTTTGCAAATTTAGCCAAACTAAAGAAAATTATATTTTCTCAATTGTGTAATTACCAAAACCTGATCCTCGAGCCCTTTTTGGTCATTTGCAGATTAGTTTTTTTTCCATTGGGATAAAATCAAAACATTTTTGGAGTCAATCAATTTGGGTTTTCTTTAATTTTCCTAATTAAAATAAGTAAATTAAAGTGGCGACTCACTTTCACAACTTCCAAATTATAAAAATCAATTTTCTGAACTCACAATGAGTTCCAATCGTAGAGTTTCTCTCGAAATGCATTTTGATTCCTCGGCGGATTAGACTGGTGCTCGGGCGAGGCCTCACAGTCGGTGACTCCACTGGGGACTTAAAATCTTTTTCAAATAAAAGATAAAATGGATTACTTTTAGTAAAATACCGAGTTTGGCTTTAAACGCGAAATAACTCTTTCATGCATCACTACATCAGACTACTGGTGGACAAAAACCTAGCTTCTAGGAAAACAAAGGATAGAAAGTAACATCGAGTGGACAACCTTCCTTAGATCTGCTTGCCGATAGTGAAATCATCTAGCCCACAACGTATCCTCTAATCCTTTTAGAGGTGTAACGAGTATGCACATACCATTGGACCCACGTGAGGCTCTTTGTCTCACATGTGGTTAGGTATATCGCATCTCTAGTGTGATGGGTTCCCTTTAAACCACCCTAACCCTTTTATTTACTGACTCATAGAACATTCCTTTAGGATTGTATGTACCATAATACTAAATTTGGTATGTCATTATCATGAAACCTTTTCATTCATGCATATATGCATCATAGCTTAAACCTTGTGAAGAGTCAAAAACCTATCCAAATATCTTCACACCCAAAGCCTATGGTCCACCTAAACCCATGGTCAATACCCAAAGCCCATGGTCTACCATAACCCATGGTTAACACCCTAAACCCATGGTCAATACCCAAAGCTCATGGTCCACCTAAACCCATGGTCAAAGCCCAAAACTCATGGTTCACCTAAAACCCATGGTCCAGTCCTATCCGAACCCATGTCAAACTCATGGTAAAAATAAACCCATTTATGGTACCCTCATCCTTATCCACAAACTCTATCCAAGCTAAATACTGATCTAGCTTTATCCTCAACAATTCTTACTAAAGCTAAACACTAACCTAGCTTCATTTTCATCTATAATCCTTACCTAAACTAAACACTAACTTAGTTTCATCTTTTACATAACTATTCAAACCCATGGCCCATCTAAGCCCATGATCTAGTCCAATCAAACCCATTATCCAACTATCACTAAACCTATGGTCCACCTAACATCCAAATCCATGGTACATCCATAACCCAATCGAAAAACCCATAGTCAGTCTATCCTTAAACCCATGGTAAACCATTCATAAATCACAATCCCAAGCTAAATTCTGACCTAGCCACCCAAAGCTAAAATCTGACCTAGCTCCCTTAGCTAAATACCTACCTAGCTAACATCATACACCTCTACCCTCATCTTTACCTATACACCGTCAACTTAACCACAAGACACTATCATTCATTATCATTAAACCTAAGATCCTTTGGTTTGTCACACCTCCTTATAACCCTTTTTTTTTAAAGCTTGATACTAACCCAGTTCCTTTTCCCTTTCAAAGGTTGACAAAATGTCTGTTGCCGGAGATGAAGTCACTACTACCAGAGCTAATGAAATCTTTAACGAGCTTCTTGCTAAGCTCTTTGAACAACAAGAGACCCTGATGAAGAGGTAAGATGCCTATTTTCAAGATCTGCTCAAAGCCCAAAGGAGGGCCATTATAGAATATGTCCACATCTTGATGGAATAGACCTCTCTAGCCTAAAGCTCAACTGACCCAAAACTACTCAAATCAGACCTAAAACCCACTCTTTATCTAGTTTATGGATTCACTTCCAAAGCTAATTCCAAAGACAAAGAGCCTACAAACATTGACACAATCCCACCACTACCTATTCCATCACCTGAATTCCTCAAAAACAACTCACTCTATCAACCCATGATAGTTCAACCAGTAAATTTCACCCCTACTCTCACTTCCCGACCCGCGAATCTTTTCTAAAGGAAGTCAACCTTGAAATCAAAGCCTTCATGGAAAAGTAAAGCACATGGAAAAAATGTTAAATAATCTAAAGAAGAAAGAGAACCTGGTTGATATAGGCTCCCTGAGCTTATTTCCCAATGCAAGATTTTCGCCAAAGTTTAAGATGCCAACTTTGGATAGATTTGATGGTACTACTTGCCCCAAGATCCATTTAAAAATGTACATGGAGGCAATGCATCCCTTTAGTATCAATAATGAGCTCTTTAACTCTTTCATCAAACCCTTATGGATACTGTCCTAAGATGGTTTATTAACTTAGATGATACCTAAAAATAGACTTGGGAGGACATTTGTAAGACATTTGTCGAACAGTACCACTATAATAGTGAAGTGGACATTATAAGAAGGGATTTAGAAACCACAAAGCAACTTCCAGATGAGTCCTTCTCCATATTCTTTACTAGGTAGAGGGCTAAAGCTGCTCAAATGGTAAACAGGCCAATCGAGCAAGAACAAGTAGATATCATTGTCAAGAATCTACTTCCTGCCTATAGAGCCCACTTGTTAACACAATACCTACCCACCTTCAGAGCTTTGGTTGCAACTGCGTCAAAAGTTAAAGATTGCATCCAAAGTACATCATTTCAAGTTGAATTCCCTACCACCAACCTGAACAGTGATGAGAAATCTAGTTCTAGCTCAACCCCACCTTACCTCAGCCTTAGAAGGCATGTCAGGAAGTAGTTCAAGTTCAGCTAATCTGACCTGTCTGAGATTGAATTCCAAGTCTAAACTTAAGACCAAGTCTGAATCTCAAAAGTCTAAGTCCAAATTTGAGTCGGAGTATGTCGTCTTATTTTTCTTTATTCTCATTGACCATAGTGGTTCGTTTTGTCATCTTGCAATAAAGTTTCCTTTATAGTAATGCACATACATTTTCTTTTCATCTTCTTATTTAGTCTAGCATGGATAAGCCATAAAAAAAAATAATAAAAAAAAAAGAGAGAGAAAAAAATAAAAAAATGAAAAACAAAAAAAAAGAGAAAAAGAAAAAGATGACAAAAGAGATGAACGAACAATCAATTAAACCCACCACAATTAGCATAAATCAGAATTTGAGGTGCTCACAAATCAGCTATCGCTTCATCGACTCCTAATCAAAGAAGGTTAAGTAATGGACCTCTCATCAAACAATTGAAGCACAAAGAGCAAATCAAATGGAATTACCTATTGCACATTAGGTAATCAAACAATGCACCTCAACAAGGACAACAAGTTCAGAAAAGACCTTTGTCAAATCTAGAATTCAAAAGCTAGAGCCCCTCAAATGCAGCCTAAATCATGGTGGAATATTTTCTCCTAAATGCAAGCTCACTAAGCTGAAAACCCAAAAAGGGCGGCTTAGGCAAAAGTTAGAGTTGAGAGAGAGAGAGAGAAAGAGAGAGAGAGAAACTCATCCAAGTCATTTTCCCTTATGTCTGAAGTTGTCAAATCATCTTTAATCAATCCGTCATCCTTCCTAAGTAGAGGTTTATTCTCCAAGGATATACAATCTTCTATGCCCTTATCCTACAATGGGGGCATATCTTCCTAGGTCATCATCTATTGTCAATCCATCCCGTCATTTAGCTCAAAGAGCTAAGGCACAATCCCTTATACATATCTCTAGTCTATCACATTGATCCCTAATTTATCTTCTTCAACTAGCCCTTTAGCCATTCCTAAGGTCTCTTTGTTTTAACTATATTGCTCTACTATATTGCAGAAACTCTCCTATAGTACTCTCCTATAGTGCTCTACTAATTGTGCTAAAATTCTGTTCGAAATTTGATACTAAAATCTGTCATTTCAAATTCTTTTAATTTGCATTTATTACACTATTTTGCTAACCTTTCATTGTTTAAGGTTCAACTTCAGGGTCCTAAATCCAAAGTGGAGCTTAGATCTGGAGTTAAGCTTGCTCCGTTCATCCGAAAATCAAGGAAAGCAAAGGTATAATTCTTTTTGTCCATTTTCAAAATTCTAAACTCAGATCTAGAATTCTCTTTAGGTCTAAAATAGAAAAGATCTAAAATTTATTAGTTTAAGAATCAAAATTAAATTAATAAACAAACCAACACTTTTTTCCATAACCCCTCTTTTGTAAGAAGGAAGAACTGCGTGGGGTTTGATTCCTATTCAATAGGATATGCAGACTGCCATTCTAAAAAGGCATTAACTGCAAAATCTTTTTAATAACATTTTTTCTCTTTTACTTTGATTTATTTGTATTCATGCTTTATTTTTGAATTCTGTGTTAACTTAGTTAAGGAATGTGTGCTTTTTCTAGTACCCATAAGGGCTAGAGGAAAGATTCTCTTATTTCATTCGTATTGATCTTGTAATAATTAAGTAGGATTTATTCTTTTACTTATTTATTGCCATTTTATTTCATTTTGTCATATATATCTGTTTCATTCATTATTTTATTCCTGTTCATACATACACGAAAATTCCTTTTCAAGAGTTATTTTGCAAATTTTATCCAAACTAAAGAAAATTATATTTTCTCAATTGTGTAATTACCAAAACCTGATCCCTGAGCCCTCTTTGGTCACTTATAGATTAATATTTTTTTCATTAGGAAAAAATCAAAATATTTTTGGAGTCAATCAATTTGGGTTTTCTTTAATTTTCTTAATTAAAATAAGTAAATTTAAGTGGTGACTCACTTTCACAACTTCCAAATTACAAAAATCAATTTTCTAAACTCACAGTGAGTTCCAATCGTGGAGTTTATCCTAAAAAGCATTTTGATTCCTCAGTGGATCAGACCGGAGCTCGAGCGAGGCCTCTCAGTTGGTTGAAGGAATAACTCTAGACAAGCCTAGAGACGATTCGACCTACCTAGGATTTACTAACCCTATTACTATATTATGATTTATATGTGTATATGATTAAGTGATAAGTGAAATAGGTCTTATGATGTGTTAATAGTGAATTAATGATCTTAAATTGACTATGAGATGGATGGTATGATTTGTTCAAAAGAGATAAGTATGACTCTTTAAGGTTACTTGTTAAGTTGATATATATGTAAAGTATTAAGTGTACTAAGTTGAATGTTAAATGGAATTGATATTAAGATCATGATATATTGTGTTTGATTTTAGGAAAGTGATAGTATGAGTTATAATATGATTTCATGTGAGCCTATGAAGGCTAAGTGTGTAAGACTTTCAAAGTCAATATGTTATATGCAAGTGGTGAGTGCACTTTTAAGTGAACTCCAAGTTTATATGAATGTTATATATGCATAGGGTAGTTATGAGATAGAATAGCATAATAATTGAGCACATGCTAAGTATTGAATTGTAATGTATGATAGAGCTTGAGGATTAGAACTTCAAAGGGCTACAAGTATAAGGAGCAAAGGAACCACAAGGTGAACATTACATTCATGTTACAAGTACAAGTGATTTTGTTATGGGAACCTTTGAGATTCTTGAAACTCAATTTTTTTTTGTACTTTCAATTATAACTATATGATTTCTTTGTTAAGCTTGGGTTGCCAAAGGACAATTGGTCCAAAGCCATTATTGTTGTTCAATGATATGAAAGACCCTTTGTAAATGTTGCCTTACCTTACTTTCTTTTTGGAATCACACTCTTATCTTATCTTATCTTTTGTTTAATAAGTTAAATTGATGTTGCTATTATGCTACATGTTATTAGTTCCTTAAGTACTATTGTTATAAGTGATTACCATTAGCTCTAGCTATGGTACCTTTAACCCTTATGCAGAAATCCTCGTGTCGGTGCAGGTAATCATCAAAACCTGTGCACATGGTCTTAACCCAATGAATAAAAGTTGTCTATCCACCTCAGCTAGAAGGGGCAGTTCTAGCCATGGAGCCTGATTAGTTTCACATTTCTCTATGTGTTTGAGTGATTATGGCAATAGCCTTCACTCTATATGTTTGAGTGATTATGGAAATAGTCTTCACTCTATGTGTTCGAGTGATTATGGAAATAGACTTCACTCTATGTGTTCAAGTGATTATGGCAATAGCCTTCACTCTATGTGTTTGAATAATTATGGCAACAGCCTTCACTCTATGTGTTATGTGTTATAAGTGTGATTTCTGCGAACCTTTCTAAATTGCAAACTATGAACCATGAACTATAAATTTTGAATCATGAACTATGAGTTATGATCTATTTCTAAGGGATATGTGTTATTGTATAAGCCTTATTGTTTACTCATTGAGATCATTTATCTCACCCCTTTTCCTTATGTGGTTCCAGGTGAGCATTATGAGGAGGCAAGGTGATAGCTCAAGTAACCTACTCCGCTTGGGAGATTTCTTTGTTCAAGTTTATTTCCATACTATGATGTGATGAGTCTCTAGACACTCCAGGAGTCCTTATTTTAGGAATATTATTTTTGAACTATATGTTTGATGTTTTGATTTGGAGTCTTTAATATTGATCATTTATTTTGAGATTTTGTTTAAAAGTATATTTAACTATTCTTCCGCAACTTAAGATTTTTCTTTACAAAAGGTTTTATTAAGTTAATGCATGAGGTTTGGTACGATCCTAGGCAATATTTGTATATGAATGAGTGGGTTTTATGGGTATGGGTGACCTTATGTCTCCCCATGTTCTAGGACGTAATATCTCCGAAGTTGGGATGTGACACTCTCCCATCTAGCACCCACTAAATAACTACAAATCACCTTCTTTCTTATGGATCCTTCCCAAAAGAAGGAAGCCATATGTAATCCTAGGCTTGAGGTCTTCCTACTCAAACTGGAAGCCATGGAAAAGTTAGTAAAAAGTCTAAAGAAGAGGGAAGACATGGTTGATACAAGTTCATTAAGCCTCTTCCCCAATGCTCGATTACCACTAAAGTTCAAGATGTTGAATTTTGACAAACTTGATGGTACTGCTTACCCTAATATCTATTTAAAGATTTACGTGGGGGTAATGCATCCCCTTGGTATTAACAATGAGCTCCTTGCTCAACTTTTTCAGTAAACTCTTACTGATGTTGCCCTAAGATGGTTTATTAACCTAAATGACACCCAAAAAATAGACCTGGGAGGACATTTACAAGGCATTTATCAAACGGTACCACTATAATATTGAAGTGGACATTACAATAAGGGATTTAGAAAGCACTAAGCAACTTTAGAATGAGACCTTCTATGCATTCCTTACATGGTAGAGGGCCAAAGCTACTTTAATGGTAAATAGGCCAACCGAGTAGGAGTAAGTGGATATCCTTGTCAAGAATTTGCTTCCAAACTATCGAGATCCCTTGTTAAAACAATACTTACCCACTTTCAAAGCTTTGATCACAACTGCATCTAAGGTTGAAGATCACCTTCAAAGCAAATCAAAGATTACCATTATTGACTTGGACATTGAGGAAGAACTTAAGACCAACATTGAAGAGTTTGACTCTAGGTAAACCTGACTTGTCTAGAATCAGTCTAAGATGTCATTGGCAATAAATACCTCTTTTACCTATCAACCTTTCAAGCCACATTGACTCAAGCAAGAAGGATACCAGTTAGAGTCTATGTCATTAAATTTTGAGTCATCATTTAAGTTAGATTCATTTTTTTTGAGTTTGACTATCAGAATCATATTTTCTGAGCCTATCTATCAGAGTCATCTTTTTCGAGTTTATTTGTCAGAATCATCTTATTGAGTCTATTGAAGTCATTCTTATTTTAATAAAGAAAGATGTCATTATTTAATAAACATGAATTTTTCAAATTCCTTTCCTTATGTGTTTCTTTTCATCCAATTTGAATGAAATAACGAAGTTTTGTGCCAATAAGAAATCACATGTGAAGGGCTAAGAATTCATGAAAGTAAGGCCATAAAAAATGATCATTAAAGATAGCCTTTACCAAAATTGCAGTTCTTTGAAAAATATTCAGATTCCCTAAGCAAACATCTATGTCACTTTCTCTCTAAGCTGACACACCTTTGCCAAAATTTGAGAACGCTAAAGCTCCCATCCCCGTTATAGGTTGGGAGCAATCCTCAATCATCTTCATAAGCAAAGTAGAACAAATAGCCTTGCTAACTAAAAAGGGAAGGAAAACTAGAAATCTGACCTATGATCTAAACATAATCAAACCTTTCCAAGTAAGACGGAACAAATAGCCTTGCCAACCAAAAAAAAAAAGGGAAAAATCCAAAAAAATAAAAAAAGAAGAAGAAGAAAAAAGAAAATTAAAAAAAAAAGAAAAAAAAGGAAAAAAAAAACAAAGAGAGAGAGAAACTCAGAAGGGCAGTTTAGAGCGAGTAATTAAAGGAATTGTTAAGTGGAAAACCCATAAAGGCAGCTTAGCCAAAAGATGAAATCAACTCAAAGCAATAATTCAAGATGGAGCTCTACTTCATTCAAATTGGATTCACTATCTAGTCTGTTAGCCTTATCTCATCCAAAGATAGTCATTCTGTTAGTCTTACCTTTCACATATTCATACCCTTTAAGTATTTGTCGAAATCATCACTTCCATATAGAGTTTTTAGCCTTCTGTGGCTCATTCTATCATCACCGCATCATATCTAATCCTGAATCGGTCGAAGTTTAGCCTCACCTTATAGTATGTGTGTCTAACTTGTTGAATCAACTCACGAGGTGGCATCCCACCTATCTCCTTCAAAACACCTTTACCCTTAACTCCTTGATCAAGGCCTATTATCTCTTCAAGTGATCAACCATATCATCCTTCCAAAGATTATGTATCCTGGGTATATTATTATCAAATTCTTTGGAAAAATCTCAAGGCTTGGGCTCATCAACAAAACTAAGGCTTATCATCATTAAAGCCAATGTTTCTTGGCTAAACTGCCTGCTTTGGGAATAGTTATAGACTCCTTTAAGTTTAAGGTCTCTTTACCAAATTGGCTCAACTAATGAATCCACTATCTAAGACACTGTATTGGGTTGATCGTCTTTACTCAAATCTTGCAACTTGAATTTTCAAGTGAGAGTTCTTGACCTAATTTAGAACCTGACCTAATATCTTAAGACTAACGTATCCTTCTAAGGACCTACTTGACCTATCCTCCCAATGACCAATCCTTAGCTAAGGCCTTTCCCTACAAGGACTGATCCTCAATTATAGCTTTCCATAAGCAAAATGAGTTGAGCCACCCATGTTGACATTCTTACACCCCTCATCTTTTAGAGACATAACCTTCCCTAAATCCCATAACATCAAGGCTGAACATATATCTTTGGTCCCAATCCTCCTAACATCACAGCCGAATAGATAACTTTGATCCTAATTTTTCCAACATCAAGGCCAAACAGATAGCTTTGATCCCAGTCCTCCCAATATCAAGGCGGAACAGATAGCTTTGATCCTAATCCTCGCAACAACAATACAAAACAGATAGCATTGATTCTAATCCTCTTAAATAACAAAGATGAACAGATAGTCTGAATCCCAATACTCCCAAGCATCAAAGTTAAATAGATAGCTTTTATCCCAATCCTCCCAACATTAAGGCCGAACAGATAGCTTTGATCCCAATCCTCCCAAAATCAAACCCAAATAAATAGCTTTGATCTTAATCCTCTAAAGCATAAAATTTGAATAGATAACTTTGATCCTAATCCTCCTAAGCATTAAAACCAAATAGATAACAATGATCCCAATCCCCCCAAGCATTAACGCCAAATAGATAGCTTTGATCCCAATCCTCTCTAGCATCAAAGCTAAAAAAATAGCTTTGATCCTAATCCTCCAAAGCATCAAAGCTAAATAGATAGCATTGATCCTAATCCTCCCAAACATCAAAGCCAAACAGATAACTTTTAATCACAATCTTCCCAGTAGTAGGGCCGAACAGGTGGCCTTGCTAAACCAATTTGAATTCTCAAATCTCCCCTTCGTAGGTGGACCAAATCTTTAAATCTTAAAGTCTAGGTCGAATAAATAGCCTTGATTAAAATTCACCGAACCATCTTTACCTCCAATATTAAGGCCAGACAGATAGCCTTGATTGAAATTCACCAAACCATCTTTACCTCCAACATTTAGGGCGAATAAATAGCCTTGATTGAAATTTACCAAAACCATCTTTACCTCCAATATTTAAGCCAGACAGATAGCCTTAATTGAAATTCACCAGGACCATTCTCACATCCAAAGTCAAGGTCAAACTGATAGCCATTGACAAAACCTCATTTATCCTAGGGGCCCCCTCCCAAAAGGTTCATATTCTTATACCATATTTACCCTTCACAAGGCTCAATTTGGACAAGCATGAATGCCATTATGTATGACAAACACAAGCAAATATAATAAGCCCATAATATGACATAGTATAAGCCCAGAGTCTAACATGACATAGCCTAAAATCTGACATGGCACAAGCCCAGAGTTTGACATGGCATAGCCTAAGATCTTACATGAAATAATGACACATAAGCCAAAAATCTGACGTGGCACTAGCATGAGCCCAGAGTTCGACATGGTACCTCTTCCCAGGGTTTACTGTCATCAGAATCGCCTTTTGCTCTAAGTTAATTATGATAAGGGGGCAGCTGTGAATCCTCAAATTTTCACCCTTAGGATTCAACTATAGCTTGACACATGCTAAGATTAGTGAGCTACGCAAAGCTAGTATGGCCGTCAATGCAGTGCCCTATTGAAAAAATAAGTTTCCTCAAACTTGCACCTTCAGACGACCAGCACTTGATTACAAACCCACAGAATCAAATTGGGCCTAAATCGAATAAAAAACAGTTGAGAATGGGCTAAAAAACAAGTTGCGGCAACCTGCGGGCTAATTGTGGCAACTTGCAATTAGCTGTGGCTGCCGCAGGTGTGCTACGGCTACTGCAACCCCTAATCAGTTGACGCAATGCTTTTCCTAATCCCATACTAAAAATTCACTGTTTTAAGCCCCTAGAGTCCCTCTATAAATACATTACACCTTTTAACACTTCAACACACAATTACATACCTCTATACTCAATCTAAAGCTTTCTAAACCTTACTTTTAAGCCTTTTAATCATCAAAACCCTCTTTCTAAACCTCCTAGTATCCAAAAAACCCCATTTCACAACCTCTTCCATCATATAAAGCCCTATTCATAAGCTTCCTAATCACCTAAAACCCTATCTCTATGCCTCCTCCTCAAGAAAAGATGTGATTTAAGTTCTTCTTTTTAAAAAGGAATTCTTGGCACTCAAGCAAGGGTGTGATCCAAGTCCCTCCAAGAAGAGTTCATGCTATTCAAGAGTCTTCCTTCTAAAAGGAGTGCTCGTGTTATCCTTAAGCCAAGGTGGAACTTAGATTTGGTGCTAAGCTCGTTCCTTACGTCCCTTGCTGCCGAAAGCCTAAGGTAAAAGTTCTTTCCTTTTCCTTTTCAATTCCAATTTCAAGATCCAAATCTAAAAAGATCTAATTTTTATTAATTAAAATCTAACCTAATTAACAAATCCCTAAGCCCTGAAAATCAATGAAAACATGAAACCACTCCTTCATACAAAGGAAAAACTACATGGAGTTTGATTCCCATTCAAAAGGATATGCAGGCATACCATCTCTAAAGCATCAACTTCGCTAAAACTAATTTCTTCTTCTTTCTATCACCTTCTTCAGATAGTTTAGGGTCAAAATTGCTTTTCTTAAAAGAAAGTTGAAACTTTAGTTCTCTTACAATTATTTTATTACTTTTTCTTACTTTAGTTGTTTAGATTATGTTTGGAGAATGAGTCTTTTCCTATAACCCATAAGAGCAAAAGGAAAGATCCCCTGATTTTGACATTTTGGCTTGTAATAATTTTAATTAGTTTTCCTTTATTTTTTGCATTTTATAATTTTCATTATCTCATATTTGCCATGCATTACACGAGTACTATTTATTTCATGCATCATGTTATAGCTTTTCATGCATACATAAAATATTCTTTTTCTACAAATTCTATTTTGTATTTAAGCTAAACTAATTTTTTGTATTATTTTAACTAAAACCTAGTCCTTGAGCTCTCTCTGGTTATTCGAGGACTATGCTTTTCCTTGGGATAAATGGTATAATGTTGGAGTCAATCAAATTGGTTTTTCCTTTAATTTTCCTAACCAAAATAAACAAAATTAAAGTATGGACTCTTTTTGCAAATTACAATTTATAAAATACAATTTTCTGAACTCATAGAGGGTTCCAATCGTGATGTTTCTCCCCAATGAGCATTTCGATTCCCTTTAGCGAATCAGGCCGATGCTCAGGAAAGGCCTCACACCCATTACTAACCCAAACATTGACAAGGAACCTGAAATAATCCCACTTTACCTTAGCCTAAGAGGCATGACATGGAAAAGCTCAAGCCTAGCCAATCTGACATGTCTGAGGTTGAATTTCAAGTTCAAATCTGAGTCTTATATCTAAATCTCAAAGTCTAAGTCTAAATCTGAGTCTAAGTTTGTCTTTTTATTTTTCTTTTTCCATATATTTACCATGTTAGCCCCTTTTCATTATAAAATTTCTTTTATAATAAAAAATCTACAATTTCTTTTCATTACTCATGCACTAGTTTTCCTTGTTTTAAATTCAACATGGATAAGCTTTAAAAAAAAGAAAGAAAGAAAAAAAGAGAGAAAGGGAGAGAAGAATGAACAATTAATCAAACCTATCAAAATTAACATAGATCAGAATTTGAGGTGCTCCCATTCTCATAAAGCAGCAATCACTTTACTAGGTCCTAATCAAAATCAAAGAAGCTTAAGTAATGGATCTCTCACCAAACGGCTGAAGCACAAAAAGTAAGAAAATATAATTACTTATTACACATTAGGTAATCAAATGGTGAACCTCAATAAGGAGCAACAAGTTTAGATAAGACCTTCATTAAACCTAGAACTCAAAGGTCAAAACCCCTCAAAATGAAGAAAAGTAGCAGCCCAAATCATAGTGGAATGTTTTTCTTCCAATTTTCATTAATTCAAGCTCGCTAAGTTGTAAACCTGAAAGGGTGTCTTAAGCAAAAGTTAAAGTTATAAGAGAGAGGGAAAACTCATTCTAGTTATCTTTTCTCTTGTCTAAATATGTTAAATTGTCTTCAATCAATCCTTATTGTCTCATGCATTCTAAAGTCGTCCTTCCTCATTAAAGGCTCATTCTCTAAAGTTATAATTATCTTATATGCCCTTATCCTACAATGGGGTTATATCTTTCTAGGTTATCATTATCTTTTGTCAATCCATCTCGTTGCTTAGCTCAAGGAGCTAAGGCATAATATCTCACCTCGCCAGTCCATCACATCCCTATCTCTCACTGGGAGCATGATCTCTCAAGTTATCTTTTTTCCATTAGCCCTTTAGCCATTCCTAAGGGCTCTTTCTTTCATCCAATATGTCATCCATGTCTAAACCAATAATGTGTCATTCCAAGAGTCTCTTTAATCTCAAACAGCAAGATAGCCTGACTTGCTCTTTTCCATGAAACATACTACAAACCCTAACCCTTTTTAAAAGTTCCAACCTACCTTCAAACCATTTCTAAACTTTATTCCAAGCCTCATCAGTAAATTAACTTTTTCTTCAAGCTCAAGCCTCATACCACCCTTTCTTTGGCAAATCTCATCATGGGCAGGACTAAAAATCTCAAATCTATCAGGACTCATCATCATTGAATTCAATTCCTTTAACAAAACCAAAGTTAACATCCTCAACTTGATTAAGAAGTGCTCGAACTAGTCAAAGCCTATCCCATGCTTCTTTGGCAACATCTCATTATCTTTGAAATGATAGAGCCTCTTTAGAAAAACATATGATCCCTAAGATCAAAGTCTCTTAAGGCATGTAAACCATTCTTCGTTTAAATTGATGCAACCATGTCAAAGGACAAACCATTATCCATAAGCTTATGATTTCTTTATGACTAAAACCTTTAGCACCATACTTGAGCTAAAGCCAATCATCTTCTAAATAGGTCCAAAGCATCCTTGTGGAATAGCTCAAGCTAACAAACTATACTCAAAGCCTAAAAGCCTTTTAACAAAAAGCCTTCATCATGAATCTCAAGCTTAAAAGCCTTTACCATGAAGCCGAAACTGAAAATCTTTCGCCATAGCCCAAACCAAAAAGCCTCCATTATAAAGCCTAAGCCCAAAAGCCCTCACCATAAAGCCTAAACCAAAAAGTCTTCACCATTAAGCCTAAACCAAAAAGTCTTTACCATGAAGCCCAAGCCTAAAAGCCTTCACAATAAAGCCTAAACCAAAAAGCCTTCACTATGAAGCCCACTCCTAAAAATAGCTGTCATTTATGAAGTCCAAGATTTCCTCTAAGGCCAAATCTAACTGAGCCTTTCAAATTGATTTCCTAGCCTGACCTTTCTCCTAAGCAAAGATTAGCCTCATAGTTTGATCTCCTCTAAGGTCTAGCATCTAGCCTAATCTCCTTGACCTAGCCTTAAGGTAAAACCTAACCAAGCTAACTTCATCTTCCCAAGGGCCAAAAACTTCATTGAGCATTTCAATCTAAAACTGACCAAGCCTTTAATCTGACTTCTTATGTAGCCAATCCAGACTGAGCTTCCAAATTGATTTTCTCCAAGGTTGAACTCGAGCTAGCCTTTAAAGATGTCCACTCATTTTAAAGAACCTCCTCTTAAGGCTGAGCCTAACTTAGCCATCCAATCCAATCCCAAACCAAACATTTTCTAAAACTAGTCTAGCCTAAGCCTTTCCAAGCTAATTAGCTTGATCTCTTCCACATTTGACCTTGCTTTTCCTCTAAGGCCAAACTAATAGCTTTTGAATGACCCTTTAACTAACCCTCATGCCTAGTCTAAATCCAGTGTGATCCTATCTAGTCTATTCAGACAGACTCACTAAACCACTTTTCTTTATTATTCTAAAGTGGGGCACCTCCCTTCCAAAAATTCACCTTTCCAAAATGAGGGCATCTTTCTCCAAAAGATCAACACTTTTATACCAAGTTAACCCTTCATAGGTTCAAGGTATCCAATCATTGCATAATCATATGTATTTTGCAAGCTCCTAAATCAAAATAGATCATCAATCCACCAAATGCTCAAAACAAGACAAATCATCAATCTAAATCAAAAAAGACCATTGATCCAAATCCTTGGAGCATGACAGACCATCAATCTAACAAATCATCAATTCGAGTTTCTAAATCAAGACTTGAACTATCAACATTAGAACCATCCTCGGATAGCCTTAGGATCCAAACCTAAAATTTAAATTAGGTATCTCTTTTAATTAGACCCATCCTAAGATAACTTTAGGATCCATACCTTAAATATGAATTAGGTATCTTCTTTATAGTAAGACTATCCTAGGACAACCTTAGGATCATCAACCTAGCATAGGGTTAGGTTTCTCTTTTAAAATCAAATCATCCTAGTATAGCCTTAGGATATTCCATACACAAATGTTTAGGTAAACGATCACCTAAGTATCCCTGTGATTCCTATTTTTGCCCCTTCATCAAAATCTATCAACCTTCACTCATAAATGTCTAGTAATGATCACCTAAATATCCCTATGGTTTATTTTCCCACCTTTATTAAAACCCATCTATTTTCACCCATAAATATCTAGCACTTAGTCTTATATCCCTATGGCTCCTTTTTTCATTCCATCTTTTTATCAAATTAGAAACAAGCACCCAAACATCCATGTGATTTCTTTTTCCACCCACCCTTTACCCTAAAATTCAACCATGCCTTTCACCCAAACATGTCTAAATCCTTTTTCCATCCATCATCCCTGAATTCACTATCATTAAAATTTCCTTTCAAAGACAACTCTGATGAGAGGGTAGCTGGGAACCCTTAATTCAACACCTTTCCAATAAGTCGCAGCTTAATACCTGCTAAGATTAATACACTACACAGAGCCGGCATAGCGGTTCCACTAGTCAGTTGGTGGGCAAGGGTCAAAATGGTAACACCTCATTGAAAAATATTTTTCTTTAGTTCTAAACTCTCTAGCTTGCATTTGAACCTTAGAAGCACCTAGGCTTGGTAAACAAATCCTTAAAAACTAAAATTGCCAAAATTAAAAAAATTAGGAAACAGAGCCTCGAGAACCAAAACCTATCCTTTTGACCTTTGAACCACCTCAAATCATCTAGGATTGGATAATGAGCACAACACAACTAGAATTCTGAAAAATGGACAAGAAACAGGTGAAAGTGGGCTTAAAAATGAAGTGCAATAGCCTGCTACGGTAGCCGCAGCCACTTTATAGAAAAACTAGCCCTTATAATGCCCAAATGATCTATTCATTATAGCCCTCATAATGCCCACCAAAAGAAAAAGAATCTTTAGTCAATAAATTGTAATTCCATGCACAAAAAATCTATAATCCTTATTAGCAAGTCTAAAATTTACCATCCCATAATGCCTTGCAAGTTTATCCTTAGGTTGAAGATGAAAGGAACTCGAAAATTCATAAACAATTTCCTTAAAAATTGGCAAAGCAATTTTCATAAATTCCTATAATTAAACCCCTTTAAACCAAGCCTTCACCTTTTTATACCAACCTAACTCTATCAAAATATGTTCATCCAAAAATTTTGTAGAGCCAATGGATTTCTTACAAATTAAAGCATACTTTCCTCCATGAGAGGCATTTCTAAACTCAATCTCTAGATACTATGGCACTTGAGGTGGAGGAATGGGTGGAGAAGGTGGATTCTCCATATATGAGCTTGCTCTTTTCCTTAGAACTACTCTCTTATAGACTACATTTTGGTTCTATAAGACATAATGAGAGAAATCTTAGTGAAAATTAAAGGATTTTGGGAGAAATTTGGTTAGGTAATTGAATATTAGAGGTTTAGAGGTGGCGGCTATGTAGGTTTAAGTATTTTAAAAGGGGAAATTAGGGAAAGAAGGTAAATGGGGTAGGCCAAGAGAGCATAATTTTTAAATTTTTTTTAACTGACGTTACATGGCCATGTAATACAAAATTGTTCTACCAAATTATATATATATATATATATATATATATATATATATATATATATATATATATATATATATATATATTTTAATCTTGGAGTCACACACCTATGTAACATCAGTGTTACATGGCCGTATAATAGAAAATATGACTACTTTTTTTTTTATAAAATAAATTTTAATGAAAAAGAATTTAAGTAACTATCAAACAAACCAACCAACACAATGAACTTATTAAAGAATCAAAGATTAAAGCCAAAGAAAACTTCTCCAATGAATTATTGCTTACATGTTTTGGAAAGCTCCTTTTCTTCTCTTCAATTCACCTACAAAACCCACAAACACTAAAACAATGTATTTGAAATAAACACATAATTAAGGAAAAGAGCATTAGATTTGAAAATTAAAATTAAAGGATTAGAAAGCTGGGTTGCCTGCCAAAAATGCTTTTTCAATGTTTTTTAGTTGGATGATTTTGGAACTATAGTCATATTGCCTCTTTTAAGGAATAAACTACTTTCATTTCCATTCTGTCTCCATTGAAATAATGCTAGAGGTTTTGCCCATTGACTTTAAAAGTCTCTAAAGCTTGATTTTGAATCTCAATAGCTCCATAAGGATGAACTTTGACTACTCAAAATGGGCATGACCATCTTGTTTTAAGCTTCCTAAGAAAGAGTTTGTGGCAGGAGTTATAAAGTTGGACTTATTGACCTTCCTCAAATTATCACTTGTGAATGCGCTTGTCATGCCAAAGCTTGTTCCTTTCCTTGTATATCTTTGGATTCTCATAAGCTTCCAATTTAATCTCTTTAAGCTCACTCAATTGGAGCAACCTCTTAGAACTCGCAACTTCAATTCCATATCTGATTCCTTGATAGCACAATAAGCTTTATGCTCCAATTCTATAAAAAGATGGCAAGCTTTCCTAAAGACAAGTCTATAGGTTGACATATTGATGGGAGTCTTATAAGTTATTCGATATGCCTATAGAGCATCATTAAGCTAGTAGGCCTTTATCTTTTTTAGAGTTGCTAATGGTCTTCTTTGAAATTTGCTTCAATTCCATATTTGAAATCTCCATTTGGCCACTAGTTTGAGGATGATAAGGGGTTTCCACCTTGTGAGTTACTCAAATAAAGCCTTAAAAGCTTGATTACAAAAATGAGAACCCCCATCACTAATAATGGCTCTTGGCACTCCAAATCTAGAAAAATGTACTTTTTCATAAACAGCATCACCACTCTTGAGTCATTGGTAGGACTTGCAATTGCTTTAACCCATTTTGATATATAGTTCACAGCTACTAATATATATTGATTATTGAACAAAGAAGGAAAAGGACCCATGAAATCAATCCCCCTAACAACGAACAACTCAACTTCTAAGATGCCTTTTAATGGCCTGTCATGCTTCCTTGAGATATTCTCCATTCTTTGACAATGATTGCATGACACCACAAAGTCTCTAACATCTTTCGACATGGTAGACCAATAAAAACTTGATTGCTAAATTTTGGTAACTATTTTGGAAGTGCTTGCATAGCTCCCACTTTCTTTTAAATGGCAATGCTCCAAGATGCTTCTTATTTTCTCTTTGGGCACACATCTCTTAATCATACCATCCCCATAATATTTGAAAAGTAGAGGTTCATCCTAAAAATAATACTTTACATCAGAAAAAAAATTTCTTCTTTTGATGATAAGATCGATCATGAGGACTACACCACTCACCAAGTAATTCATAAAATCAGAATACCAAGGGATGGTGTTTGGAGATTACTAGTAAGTGTTCACTGGGGAAGTAATCATTAAGTGGCATGTCATATTCAATCTCTTTACTTCGTTCCAATCTTGACAAATGATCAGCTACCATATTTTTCACTGCCTTCTTGTTTCGAATCTCAAGGTCAAACTCTTAAAGTAGAAGTACCCAACGGATCAAATGAGGTTTGGCATCCTCTTTAACACGAGGTACTTTATAGCAGCATGGTCTATGAAGACAATCACCTTAGATCCAACAAGATATGAGTAGCACTTATCTAGAGCAAAAATGATTGCAAGCATTTCCTTTTTAGTAGTGGCATAATTCTTTTGAGATTCATCTATAATTCTGCTTATATAGTGGATGACATGCAATTTCTTATTTTTCCTTTAGCCCAGAATAGTTTCCATAACAAAATCACTTACATCACACATAATTTCAAATGGCAAACTCCAATCAAGTGGTGTAATTATTGGAGCTGTAGCCAAACTTTTTTCAACTTGTCAAAGGCACTCAAACACTCTTAGGTACAATCAAATGTAGAATCTTTATTAAGCAAATCACAAAGAGGTTTAGCAATTTTAGAAAAATCATTGATAAAATGGCTATAAAAGCCCCTATGACCAAGGAAACTTCTTACTCCCTTCATATTGGTTAGAGGTGGCAACTTTTTGATGACTTCTACCTTGTCTCAACCTACCTCAATTCTAGATTGAGAAATTTTATGGCCAAGAACAATCCCCTCTTATATCATAAAATGGTACTTCTCCTAATAAGCACAAGGTTTGGTTCTTCCTAACATTCTAAAACTCTTTTCAAACTTTCTAAACAATCATCAAAAGAGGACCCCTAAATTGTGAAATCACCCATGAACACCTCTATGACCTTCTTAACAAAATCTGAAAAGATGGACATCATGCAACATTGAAAAATTGCAGAGGCATTACACAAGCTAAAAGGTATCCTCCTATATGCAAAGGTACCATAAGGACATGTAAAGTGGTCTTTCAGAGTAATAGGAACTTAAAAATATCCTGAAAAAATATTTAGAAAACAAAAGTAAGCATTACCACAAGTATCTCAAGCATTTGATCACAAGGCAAAGGAAAATGATCCCTGTGGATAGTATTATTAAGTTTTCTATAATCAATACAAACTATCCAACCTATTAAAGTCCTAGTAGGGATCAATTCATCATTCTCTTTTTTTACAACATTCATCCCTCCTTTTTTTTAGGTACAACATGCATAATACTGACTTAAGAGCTATCAGAAATTGGATAGATTGTTCTACATCTAACAATTTTGTAACTTCTGCCCTTAGCACTTCTTTCATGTTTAGATTCAACTTTCTTTGATTTTCAATTATAGGTTTATAGTTTTCTTCCATTAAAAATCTATGCATGCAAATGGTAGGACTAATCCCTTTAATATTAGAAATAATCCATCCAATAATTGATTTATTAGCTCTAAAAACTCTTAAAGTTTTCTGAAGTTGTAAGTTAATAAAATAAACATTCACAACCATAAGCAAAGTTTAATTAAGGCTAAGAAAAGCATACCTTAGATGGGGGGAAGTGGTTTTAACTCAAGAGTTGGTGCTTGCTCAATAGAAGGTGGAGGAAATGACTTACCTTTACCTAACTCTTCAAATTAATGCCTTTTATGGAATACTGTAGGTGAGGAAGCTTTTAATAAATAAGCAAATGCAACAATTCCTCCATATTCATCTTTAATAGTTTCATTGTTCACTAAACAAGACTCAAGAGGATCTTCAAATTGCTCCCTTTCAAACACCTCTCAAACCAACTCATCAATTATGTCCACTTGAAAGCACCTATCAGTAAAAATAGCTTTTGTAATGTCAAACTCGACCATTTCATCACCTATCCTCAAAGTTAGCTTCCCCTCCTTCAAATCAATGAGATCCCTATCTATTGCTAAGAATGGCCTTCCAAGAATAAGTGGAATCTCTACATCCTTATTCATGTCATGTACAACAAAATCTAGAATATATCCACTTTCATTAACACATTCTCTATAATCCTAATGGGTTACTTTATTGAGCGGTCTACTAATTATAAGGTCATCTTGGTGGTTTTTAAGTTTTCAAATCCTAATCTCATATAAATTGATAGAGGTATGAGACTTACACTAGCACCCAAATCGCACAAAGTTTTTTGAAATTCTGCCTCTCCTAATGTGTAAGGAATTGATAAGCACTAAGGGTCTTTAAGCTTTGGTGGAAGCTTATTTTGAATTATGGTGCTACATTCCTCAATAAATATAATTATTGCATTGTCTTCCAACTTCCTTTTATTAGACAATAATTCCTTTAGAAACTTCACATACGCTGGCATTTGAGCAAGTACCTCAGCAAAAGGAATATTTATTTGAAGTTGCATAAAAATTTCCAGGAACTTTTCACATTGCTTGTCCAATTTTTATTGCTTCAACCTTTGAGGATAAGGAATGGGTGGCATACAAGGCTTGACTTGTGGTGATGCAGGCACTTCTTTTTTTTTTTTTTTCCTTCATGCTCACTTGACATTTCTTTAAGGCTTATTTCGATTGAAGCTTCACCACTAACTTACTTTGCTTTCTTTAGTACCATTTCCTTTAACTTCTTGCCACTTCTTAAGGTAATTGCCTTGCAACTTTCTTTGGGATTGACTTTATTTTTACTTAGCAAAGTACCTTGAGCTTCGGAGTTGAAAGAACTAGCCAATTGCCCCATATGCATCTCCAAGTTCCTATTTTGGCTATCTATTTGATCGACTTTTACCTCTAACTTATCATATTGCTTCTCCAACTTGTCAAATCTCTTCAAGGTGGCTCTAGTAAATTTGTCCAATGTCACTTCATAGGAAGGCTTGCTTTCTTGAGGTGTGTGAAACTGATTTTGATTCTTTCCATGAAAGTTGGGTTGGTAAGGCTTCTTTTGATTTCCACCTTGGTTCCCTTAAGGCTTCCATGCTAATTTGAGGTAATTCCTCCACCCTAGATTGTAAGTATTACAATAGGGACTATTTTGTTGCCTATTAGGATAGAGACAAAGTGGATTTACTCTATTCCATAGCATTCTAAACTATGATGATTTCCCCTACATGACTCATAACCAGTTGGATGGATAGAGAGAGCATTGATGTTCACTCGTTCCAAATTCTTTATGATTGCATCTACTTTTCAAGCAAGAAGCGAGTAACCATCCATATCATGAACTTTAGCATCTTTTTTCAGCATACTTCTTTCATTGCACCAATGGTAGTTGTTAGCTGCCATCTCCTCCAGAAGATTATAAGCGTCTATTGTGTTCTTCTTAATTAGGACTCCCCTAGTAGCCGCATCAATAGTTCTCCGCATTTGAGGAGAAAGACCATTGTAGAAAGTTTGTACTATCAACTAATTAGGGATACCATAATGAGGACACTTTCTTTGCAAATCCTTGAATCTTTCCCATCCTTCATAAAGAGTTTTCCCATTGAATTGAGTAAAGCTGGTGATGTCAATCCTCAATCTAGCAGCCTTTCCAGGTGGGAAGTATTTTGCTAGAAGAGCTTTTATAAGCTGATCCTATATTGCAAATGAACCTAGAGCTTGGAAATGTAGCCATATTTTTGCTTTGTCCCTTAGAGAGAATAGGAAAAGACTCAATTTAATGGCATCATCAATAATGTCATCATCTTGATTATATCATAAATTTTTAAAAAAATTGCCAAATGAGCATTGGCATCCTTTATGACTCCTCCCCCAAACTAGGATTGTTGAACCATCTTTATGAGTGTTGGTTTAAGCTTAAAGTTCTTGGCAGCTAGAGTCGATCTTTCAATACTAGACTATATAATAGAGTTGGGCATAACAAAGCCACACAATGTGCTATTTGCCTCATTATTTGCCATCCCTTTCTTCTTCGCTCTCAAGCTCTTCCTCAAAGTCTTCTCATTCAAACCCTTCTTCCAAGGCCTCTTGTTGTTTGGACTTGTCTTCTTTTTCTTTCTTAAGTCTCTCCTTTCAGGCTTTATTCAAAGTTTTGCACCTTTGCTCTATCTTAGGTTCAAACTCCTCAAGTTTTGCATTAGGATCACTTCTCATAAACACCTAAAAGCTGAGTAATAAGAAGAGAAAATATAGATTAAATAAAATAAAAGTCTAAAGTACTAGAAAATATCAATTAGTTTGATATTGACAATGTTGTCTTCCTTAGCAACGGTGCCAAAAACTTATTAATCAATTTCTACAAGTGCAGGTCATGTATAAGCAAGAGTGAATAAACAGTGTCAATCCTACAGAGAAGTTGTTCATCAAGTACCAAATTATTGAATCCTCTATATTATTTGACAATGGGATGAAGAGTTTTAAGATTTAAAGTAAACTAAATTAATTCAAATAAATTAAAACTAATTTAATATATGTAAAACCTATGATTTAGTCTCATCAATTAATTACCTATGGTGTACCTATGTTTTCTCAATTGGTTTTATCTTACTATAATTAATGATTAAATTTCCTAAAATTATGTGAAGTTTTCTCCCAAAATAAATCACAAGTATTTATGTTAACCTTAAGTATACTCTTGTGATCTTAAGCAATTAACACAGAGTCATTAAGTTTTATCAAAATCCTTTTAGTAATCATAAAGGATTGTCTTCATCTTTAAGCAACACATATGCCAAGTCAATTATCCCAATGAACTAGAATTAAAACTTCCAATCTAGCTACTTCACTCTATTCCTTAATTCATGTAATTAATGGCTAGATAATTACAAACTTTAAGTCCTAAGATAATTTATTAATTCTAAGAATCAAAATATCTAATTAATCAAACATAAGAAACAATAGAATAATTAAAAGATGACATCTAAATCCTAAAGTGAGAAATTTTACTCATAATCTTGAAAGAAATAATCAAAACAATAATAAAATACAAAGAAAATATCATAGCAATTGTAATTGAATTGAGAATTTGAAATTAAGAATAAAGCTAGAAGAAAAATTCTTTTTTGTATTGTAGAAAGCTGAGGATTTTAAATAACGGTTTTACGTATCATATGGTATCGGAATTAGACTGAATCAGCTGCCGCTACCGTAAATTTTCAAAAATAATTAGAAAACTAATATAATTCAATAAGAAATGAAATATAACATCCAAAATGTAATATATTTAATTAATTAACACTTAAATAAGCATAATTGTGCCTAGAAAAATTCAAATTACATAAATAATAACAATAAGTTAAATTTAAATTACATAACTAATAATAATAAATCAATCTTATTTTATTAACTCATAAGAGAAAAAACCACTTTATTGAAGATGAATAAAGTGATAAAAAATACTCCATATTCCAAGTAAATAAAGCAAAATTAAAAAAAATAAATAAATACACCATAATATTATTTAATCACCATCAAAAAGAGTATCGGATAGGATATTGATTGTCTTATCTGCTATTAATTTCATTTAGAATTTATACAAAATCATTATTTAAATTCTTGAAAATAAATATATAAAGACAAAAGATAATCAAATTGTAAAATTTAATCAATAATTTACACCCACAAATAAAAATTTTAAAAAAAATGAATTTTGTCAAAATTATCAATAATGTTCCAAATATATTGAAATATAAATAATGTAAAAAACAATATACCAATAATTTATATTAGTAAAATAGAAAAAATATAAAATAATAGTCTTTTAAACAATATATTTATAATTTATATTAATAAAATAAAAAAATAGTAATAATATTTTTTTATTGATACGTCATGCCAGTATCGCTAAATAATAATCGTATCAATGTGTATCGGGTGATTCATTACCAATTCAGGATTAATTTCCATTAGAATAAGTGTAACGGATAAATAATATATTAGACCTGTTAAAAACTCAGACAAAACGGCCGTTATTTAAAATCATGAGAAAGTTTCAAGTCTCCAACCTTGAGATTCTTCACTAAAAATAACAATAAAACCCGTTAGTAATCTCTCAATGAAAAATTTTTTAATATGAATTTTGAGAATCTAATATATTTATAGGATACAAATCTTAGTTTAGATAGAGTTGGACACTCAAAGAAATCCTAGAAAATCAGAATTCTTCATCCCTTTGAAGTATATTTCGAATATAAAGGAAAATCGCAAAAAAAAAAAAATCACACTTTGGCTCCGTCAGATACCACATAGCCATGTAATTAGCTCACGGCCGTGTAGTAAGCACTTTTTAAATTCAAAATTTCCTTGTGCATACAGAGTCGTTTTTGTTTACACAGCGTGTAATTAGGATACTATATAGCCGTGTGCCTTCTTGAGCTAATGTAAACCTTTTTTTTTTTGTTCATTCATGTCCTGATGTCTTTCCTTTTTGGTTATGAACTTCCATTTTGAGAAATCTCCAACATTCGCATAAGATTAAATCTAAAACAAGAAAAATAAAAGTTAACTCAATTTAAAGAGAAACAAAATTGATTTGACCTATTTTAGATGGATTACCTCATTTAATTGCTTATATTATTTAATCAAATTAGAAGCTCAACAAGCGACAGCCACCGGACCCAGGCATCCATCTTTGGGAGCAATAGGTGGGAGTGGTCATCCACCATTGGGAGCAATAGGTGGGAGTGGCATATAGCCATGTACAAGTAGATATTGATAATCATCTCAGATTATAATGTTTTCCACGTCGGTTTGGGCCATAAAATTAGGAAAGATAGTGGAATTTTATATCAGAAAAATGGATACCGATGCCCTAATAAAGCATAACACAAATGAAATTATCAAATTTTTTTGAAAATGCCCACTCAGACTGAAATCCTTTGACCGTAGACTGCATGTGTGAGATACAGGAATGCAGTAACAAAAGCAAAACAAAAGCAAACAATAAGAATCTGGCTGACTTTTATGTAAACAAAATGTTCCAACACCCACATCCAATCATGCAAGCCTAATTTCAATTGCTGTCTATATTTGTTTACTTTTAACTCTCATAGCCGATGTTTTTATTAACCGGATCGAAAATTGAAAGTGTAATGACTGATTTGCAGTTTTTTTCTTTAGCCAATTCAAGAAATTCAACTGGCCGATTAAACATTCAACCATATATTGAGATAGAACATTTCTCATATTTTGTTGAGTCTAACCAAAATTAGAATATTTTATTTTTCACATCAGTAATTCTTTATAAAGAAATGGATATACCTTAATCTAAATTCTATTTGATTTCCTGTATTACGAGACAAACATTCATTATTAGACTATTAATATAATAATAACCAAAATTCAATACTTTAAAATTATACACCATAGCATAATTTAGCGGCACGTATATATAACATCTGGACAATATATCAAAATTTAATTCCACCCTCTAGTGCTAATAAAAAAACTTCAAAATTGAAAATAACAATAATAAGAATTAAAATTGTATGTAGTTAATTAAGTTCATTGTTCTTGAGATATATATCGCACATTAGCAAAGAAAAATAATTAAAATATATAATAATAAAATAAAATAAATTGTAAAATATATAATAATATAATAAAATTAATTATGCTTTCAATCGTCATTTAGCATTTTAACTAGCGATATTTTATTAAACAATTATATCTTTTATATTTTATTAAACAACTGTATCTTTTAGCTATTAGCTATGAACCATTACATATCATCCATAACATTTATAAGCTGCAAGCAATAACTAAATAAAACAAGCTTTTAATTTCACCTAGAGCTCGAATTAATTCCAGATCTCATAATCTTGAAAATTACTGTAATATTGTTGAACTAAATTCATTGGTATAATAATTGAATGTTGATAATTAGTTAATTATAAAATATTAATCGACTGGGTAATTGGGTCTGTAAAATAAAATTTTGGGCTGTGCCCATAGCTCAAACTATCCCCCTGTGTGTGAGATCGTGTGATAATGGTTTCCCGAGCTAGTGGGTCCATTCGTGGAAATTTAGCTCAATCTCATGGACAGAAGCTTACAGCCTCATTTCTTTGCTCTTTACTGAGGCCGAGATGCTAATAACAAAGGCTTGCCAGGTTTCTTATTAGACTAAATTTGCAGTTGACTTATAAAAAATTATGTGATTTAATAGTTAAATTAGTGACTCGGTGATTCAGTCAGTGACTCCGTAACCTCATAATTTTTTTTTCATCATAACTTGCTTTTATTTAGATAAATTATTATGATATTCACTTTTGTTTTAATTTCTGAATTTTTTTTAATTATTTTGCATTTTTATTGTATAGAATAAAAGTTATAAAATTTTTATTTTATTTTAATCCTTAATGTTAAATTAATTTTAATCCCTGAAATTTAATAATTTAATTATATTTAATTTTTAAATTGATATATAATGAAATATTTGAACTTATTTACATATTTTAATGAAAACGTAAGGATTAAAATTATTAAATCTCAATTTTTTTTCTTTTTTTTTTTTAGTTCATAGTGTGATTTATGGATAAAAAAGTTTAAAAATACATGAAACATCAAATTGACTTATTTATGCATTTTTTTAATGTTTATAAATTAAAATATCTAATTTGTTAATTTTTATTTTTGAGTGGAAATTTATGCACTTCTAAATTTTTTAATATTTTATATTTATTTTATTATATAAAATTATAAATTATAAATTTAATTAATAACATTAACCCACCGATTTAATTATTGATCTAGTGGTTAAACCACTAACCTATTAACCCAGCTTATAGATCGGATTGATATCTAGTTCGGATTTAATAACTATGGCGAAAACTCACAAATTTTCAATGTGGGACTTTTGTTTTTTGGAGTACTTCAAAATTCACATCCTACAACATTAACAATAACACAACATACCTAGCTAGTGTTGTCAAATATTTTCCCCTAAATTTAATTTAGTGGTTATACATATATATATATATATATATATATATATATATATATATATATATATATATATATATATATATATATATATATATATATATATATATATATATATATATATATATATATAACCTAACAATGGATGTAGGTTAAATCTTTCTGCTAGCTAATCTCTAAAAAAAGTATTAATAACATTCCACTTAATTAATAAATTTAATTTAAATGATATTGAAATTTTCCCAAACACTGAATATAAAAAAATTTATTATTATTATTACTATTACTATTATAGAGTACACTTAATATATATATATATATATATATATATATATATATATATATATATATATATATATATATATATATGGAAAAATTCTTAACCACTCTTAGTATAATTATCTTTTTATACACCAAACCAACCATTTGACTAGCATTTTAAAATTTTGTTACAAATATATTCATTATTTTGCCAAATGTAAAAATGCAAATACCCTTACACTCACATGTATTTCTTTTATTAGATTTAGCGAATATACCAAGTGTATAATCTTTATTTATATTTTCAATCTATTTTTATAAATTTCTGCCTGTAAAATACATTATTTATATTTATATTGCAGATTTAATAGTTTCTCGGTTTTATTGAGACTATTAGTTTAGTAATGATGTGTTAAAAAAAAAAAAAAAAAAAAAAAGGTAATGAGATCATTGTTTGTACCAGATATTTGAAGAATATCCTATAATCCGGATTTGATTCTAGAATTATATTAGCTATATATTTAATTAAATAACTTTTCAAAATGGGCACCTAGATTTTATTAAAAATCTAAAGAAAAATTGACCGTATTGGAATATAGATTAAAATTGAACGACTATTTTATATTACAAAATGAAGGGATTGTTTTGAAATTCAATTATAAGTTTACTAATAGGTTTGTGAATACATCACCTACACATTATTTGGAAAATTTGTATATGAATTTAATTAAACAAGTCTTAATTAAAACAATAATGGACCTTAATGATCCAATTATGCACACCTAACATTGGTTGATTAAATCTGTTTGTTGCTCTCCCCCACAACCCCCACCCCTCCCCCTCCCCCCACCACCCCCCCCCCCCCCCCCCCCCCCCCCCCCCCCTCTTTTGGGCTTTATAAAAAAGAAATTTAAAAAAAAAATTGCAAAAAGAATATAAAAATTTCCAACCAATGAATAAAAGATTGTATTGTAAGACCACTTTTTGAAATAATTAGAAAAGCAACTCCACCAGAAACACAACAGAACAGTTAAAGTTAACACTCAACCATGCAAAAGATGGGAATTGTTATAACTAGAAGCCAAAAATATATGGCCCTTATCAATAATAATTGAATTGTGATGTGTTAGTGGAATCCTTGTACTTGAAGATCTTTATAGAATACTCCAACTAGTGCCCCAACCTTCACTCTTTCATTAATTAGGATTCGAATTTTTAAAATAAATTATAAAGGGTTATTCTTATTTTATTTTATTTTTTAAATAATTAAAATCACTTTATTTTGATGGAATGATTAAATAAAATAATAAATTTATCAGAGATGGAAAATCCTTATTCGACCCGAATTTATCCGCTCAAATCCGATTTATAGTTAATATGTTTGAATTAGTATGCAATTCGAATCAAAACAATATGAACTAATGACTCGATATAAATTAATAAAATAATTAACTTCATTAAATAATTTAATTTTCAAAAACAAAATCAATTCTGTGATTTATATTATTAAAACCATTTAGTACTTATTAACATGCTCGGACCCACCTGATTTTCCAAACTTTTGAATATGTATTAAAAAGTACAATGGCAGAGGTGATAATAGAATGCATGACCTCTAATATTGAGAATATTAATCAACCACCAAACCATTTAAATAATTTTAATTTGCTTAGTTTATATGCTAAAATATATTTTCTACTAAATTTTATATTTAATTTCAAGTTAATTATTTTATAAATTTAAATATAAATCTTATTAATTTGAGTGCGTATTTGTATGTGTGAATGTGTGTATCTATATATATATATATATATATATATATATATATATATATATATATATTAACCACTAAATCACTTGATCAATTTTATTAAATCTATGTATTAAAATATTTATATTTTAAAATATTACTTAATTTTTTATTTATTTTACTTAATTTTTTTATTTATTTTCAAATCAATTGGATTTTATATTTAAATTCAAATCTTTGTTAAGTTTAGTATAAATTATATATACTTTTAGGTTTTTTTCTTATAATTTTATTATTCTATTGGCTACTACACTACTACTAAAATTTTACTTTAATTTTCATATATGTAATTCAAACTATTCAAATTAAATTTCATATAGATTTTTAAAAAATGAAAAATAATATTAATTATCTTATTAAAATTTAATTGTTACATCATTAATTGTTATGTATAGATTTTCTATACATTCTACAATTTATGGCAATTACATTATTTTATCAAATGCATTAATAAATCTATTTTTATATAATATTTAGAGATATTTTTGAGTCAAATAATGTACTCAACCAAATTATAACATTGTTTTCTTTTTAGGAAATGAAATCATGATATTATTAGTCAAGTTTTGAAAATATATTATCCATGTTTAATCTATAAACTTCAAAATAATATGGGCTAAAAAATAACCAATTAATTATTAATAACTAATCACAAGTGCTTATTAATCACTAATTAATCAGTAACAACTAATAAGTACTTACTTTATTTTAAAATATTTCTCGTTTAATGTTTTGACATATGAATTAAGAAAGTCATTAAATTATCATAATTTTAAAATGAAAAATACTAAAATATTTTTTATTAATTTTGATGTAGAGAAATAAAAGTAATTAATATAAATGCTTAGTAGAGGAATAAATAGAGAATAAGTTAAAAAAAAAATACTACATCATTCCTAAAAAGATTGTTCACTTTTTTTTTCTCACATACTTTAAAAAAAATGATTAATTATTTGTCAACTTATAGATTTTATTATATTTTTCACTTTTACTTATACTCATTTATTATTATTTTTTTTATTTATTTTGACAATACATAAGTAATACACTTTTCAATTAATAAAAATAAAATAGACAAATATCTATATTTATTTTTAGAGTTGGCAAATGTTTTAGGATATTTTAAAAAAGAATAATCAATAATCTTCTTAAAACAGAGTGAGTAATGAATACATTTTTAAAATTTTAAAACATCAAATAAATTGGAACAAAATATTTTTTTCTAAAATGAAAAATTTTTTGAAATGGATGAAGCAGTAATTATTAAGTATTAACTATTAATTAATTAATAATAACTAATTACAAATGTTAAAAAAAAAGGACGTAATGTGATTTTATTAGATTGGCCCACAAATCATTTTAAATTTTAGTTGAATTCAAATCATATTTTGACCTTTATTTCTATTGGCCGGATAAAAAATTGTCACGTCCAATAAGCATTGAATCAAATATAGAGAAAGAAAAGGTGGTCACTGCCTTCTTATAAATAAAGAGGAGAACGATAGCTGCGAATGCCATTGCAGATTCTCACTAGCTTAAAAGATAACAGCAGAGCAAATTAATACTAAAAAATAAAAAATAAAAATGAAGAATCAAATAGATCTGAGTTTTTTAAGAAGAATGAAGCCATTCATAGCAGTGATATTCATGCAAGTTGGGCTTGCAGGAATGGATATTCTATCCAAAGCTGCACTGAATAAAGGAATGAGCAACTATGTTCTTGTGGTCTACCGCCATGCCGTTGCCACAGTTGTCATTGCCCCTTTTGCAATTTTTCTGGACAAGTAAGATCTCCGAATTCAAGTCATTTCGAATATTATCTATTATATATTCAAGTAATTTCAACGTTTGAAACTTTTCTTTTTCAATCTTAAACAAATTATCAAAAGATTCACATATTCAAATTATTTCAGTTCTTTCATAGAAATGAATAAATTTTAATCTTAATTTTTCCCATATGGGTTCATATTGAATTTTAATTTTCTGTTCTGTTGCAGGAAAGTAAGGCCAAAGATGACTCGATCAATCTTCATAAAGATAATAGTGCTAAGCTTATTGGAGTAATTTTCTAAATTTGAAAATGAATTCAATCTTATTATTTTGGGCATTAGCTTTTTACTAATGTTATTTATGTTCTTTTTCATTAGGCCAGTTATAGACCAGAACTTATACTTTTTAGGAATGAGGTATACAACGGCGACGTTTGCTGCTGCTATAGCCAATATTCTTCCAGCCATTACCTTTGTAATGGCGTTCATTGTTAGGTATTCATATCATATCAAATATTTATTTTTAGTTAATTAAGCTTTCATTATAATTCAAACTTACGATCTTATCATTTTAAAAATAACTCTAAAACCATTAAATAAAATCAAAGAAGTATTGATATATTATATGTGAAATATCATTCTTGTTTGACTAGTGTTTTTTCATCCAATAATTGTGCTGTTTGCAAGGAAAAAACCTATAATTTTAGTCCAAATAACGAACTTTCTTTTTTAAAAGTAAAATTAACTGTCCTTTTCTTTCTTTTTATTGATGGTGAAATTAATTTCTATATTATTATATTTATATTTTTACAAAATAAAAAAAAAATGTGGGTAATTCTTGATCACATTGGTGATTAACCACTCTCACATAGTGGATGTTCTGATTGCATCTAACAAAAGTGTATTTAAAAAAAAAAAAAAATGAATAGGCTTGAGAAGGTGAAAATTACATCATCCCGCAGTCAAGCAAAAGTGGCAGGGACAATAGCAACAGTAGCAGGAGCAATGGTGATGACACTTATAAAAGGCCCACCTGTTAATTTGTTTAGCGGTCCAAAAGCAATAAAAAGCTACAATCAACACCAAACATCTTCTGCCGTAAATCTCAGTAACTCAATTAAAGGTTCCCTAATGATCACAATTGGCTCTTTCAGCTGGGCTGCTTTCATGATCCTGCAAGTAAGCCATTCATTTCACTCCAAAATTTTTAGGGTATAAATATTTTTTTTTTTTTTGGAAAAAGTACTCATTTGAAACACTTTTTAACACCAACTTCATATGTCCATTCCGTGTGCGACATTATTTAGTCATAATTATTTTTAAAAATCACTTTTTTTTTTATATATAGTTAACATACATCAATATTATATTATGTAATTACTATTAAAAAAATATTACATTTAACAATATTAATTAATATCATTTAATACTTATTATTATAACTAACAATTAAATTTAATTGTATAAGCATATTGATATATATTAATAGCATCTTTAATAGTGCAATCAAATATTTATAATATTAGTATTAGCAATTTTTTATTATACACATCGAATGATTTTACTTTTTATTTACATCATTTTTTTTTTCTTAAAACAGCATGTAAATCCTCGTGTAAAAGTTTCATATATATATATATATATATATATATATATATATATATATATCAAATGGTATTTTAAAATTTTTTAACCATAGTAGTTTATTATTTTCTATAGGCAATCACACTCGAAACATACCCTGCTGAGTTGTCTCTTACCGCTTGGATTTGCCTCTTTGGTACAATCGAGGGCGCCATTGTAGCACTAGTAATGGAAAGAGGAAACCCTAGTGTGTGGTCTCTGCATTGGGACACTAAATTAGCTGCGGCTGTCTACAGTGTAAGAAACTATAAGCTCTTCCTTTTTTTTTTTTTTTGGTTTCTTTTTTTCCATAATTTGGTAAAAAGTAGGAATCAATCAAAGAGTTTAACTCCGGTAGGATTTTAGCTTACCAAAAAAGTGGGTTTATTTTTTTTAATATAAAGGGGCTAATGCAAATAATATTTGTTAAAAAGAAAAAGAAAATTTTTAAAAAAAATACAATCCACCACTTCACATGAACCATTATTTTATTTCCATCTTGTATACTACCCTACAAATCAAACGAGACAGTAACATGAAATTATGAAGGTTCAATAGTCTATTTCATAAAGCTATTGACTCAATAGTCTAAAATCCTGTGCTCATGTATCAAATATGTATCAGAAATTCAAAACCTTGCATTAAGAAAAATGCATGGATGCAGGGTGTTGTTTGCTCAGGATTTGCTTATTACATTCAAGGAGTAATAATGAAGGACAGAGGCCCTGTTTTTGTCACAGCTTTTAGTCCCCTATGCATGGTCATAGTTGCCATAATGAGTTCCATGATTTTGGCAGAGCAAATGTTCTTGGGCAGGTATCTATTTTCATTTAGCTCTAATTACTGCCATAATCACAATAAACCTACCCAAGAACTGAACTAATAATCTTAAAATTACAGGGTAATTGGTGCAATTATCATAGTTGCTGGCCTATATCTCGTTGTGTGGGGTAAAAGCAAGGACTACGAATCCCCATCTCCAATGATTGACCAAATAACGATACCAGCTAAACAAACAACAGATACAGGGAAAGAACACTTTGATCAAGAAGTCGTACAATCAATCCACCGAATAGAGATATCATAGTCAGCTTTTTTCTAGTATGAAGATGTAACCTAGAACTGGTTTTTCATGTAGCTACTAGCTATGACAAGTTTAAGATGTCAAGGAAATGACAATCTACAACAAATAAATTATGACTATGGTAATTTAATTGAGCTGATTTGTCATTCACCAGGATCTACAATGTCACTAATGCATTAGTGTTTTGATTACAAAATCACAAGGTTTCTTTACTTAATTTTCCCCGAAATTATATTTAGGCATGCAATCCCTCTCCCCTCTTTTAAAATGCCACACCAAGAATCTATTATACCAGTAATGACCGCTTTATGGAATATGCATCCAGGCAAATCAAACTAAAATGTTCTCTATTTATCACTGGATACCAAAAGTGTAAGACTAAAAGTATATGACCAAACTCTTGCTTCACTAAGAGTTTTACACTTTACACCACCCCAGGAGGTCAATCTACGAGGAATAATGAAAGAAAGCAAAATTTACTACTGTTTGCAGATACTGCTCATAATAAGATGATTCAAAATAGCATAATGTTTGAATTGAAAGGAGGAAAAAACTTAAAGAGCTTCAAACAACTTAAGCCCTTTCCCAATAGATGTATCATAATTTAGCTAAAAGGTAGGGAAGGGGAAGAAAAGGAAAGCAAGAGAAGAAATTTGTTACACTCTCCAAGGTGTAATGAATTTCAACTCATTGAAAGGGAATGAAGGGGACATTTTAACCTCCTTTCCCTTTCCCCGTCTTAAAAAAAATTTTATTAGCCAAACAGATACGAGGCACTTCCCCTCCATTTTCTTCCCCTCCCCTACAATACATATGTGAAAGAGACAATGAAAGAAGATGAGCAGAACCATCTCAAATTTTTTGACGTTACTTATCAATTTAAGTAGGGTCTAGATCTTGAAATATTGGGGGATCCTAACTTTGGCTAGATCATAGCTTATTCAAGTCTAAAATGAAAACAAATTTACTTTTCATGGAACTGGGGCAGAGCAGATCAATCCAGACAAATATGGCAGTCTGACATTTTTATAAGTAGTAATCAACTTCATTCCAAAAAAAAAGTAACATGTGATGGTTATAAAAGAATAACGAGAAGGAAAACAACACAGAAAAATTACAAAAGTTTCCTTCCGTTGAAAAGCAGCACATAGTTTGAATTCCATTTTCCCTTCAAAAAGTGGGCAATGTGCTGCTTTCAAATCCAACAACCAGACTAAAAAATTTCCTTTTCATGTTGATCTCCAACTTCAACCATGACCAAATTCGCTCTCAAGTTAGTAGTGTGGTCACCCTTAACAAGTACAAAGTGTGGCCAAACAGATTACTTGTATGCACAAAACAAAAATGATCCTACCTTCCAACTTGAGCAAGGCTGCTTTATTATGATGGTTTCCCTTCATCTTTTCCATATATACGTTGAAGTTCACGAGTTGCAGCTAGAAAGGATTCTGTACAGGAGAAATAATATTATTCATGAGAAGGATGGCATAGTATATAATATCAAAAAATAACAAGGGAAAAACAAATGGAAGAAGAATGGATATTCCAAATATTAGACCAACAAAACTGAGCTAGATACTTTGCATCACCTTTCCAAAGACGAAAGGACTTCTGGTTGATAGGTGATCCAGTTATTGTTTCAATAACTTCAAATAGCATATTCTGAGGTGTGCTTCTTAGCTCTTGGACAATGCCGTAGATAGTCTTCCCATTCCCAAAATATATGTGATTATTGGGGTGTTTTGTTTTGCAATTAGCATGTCGCTCGAATTCATAAGCATTAATTACCTGACAAAAGATATTATTAATATATTGGGAACACATTCAACAAACTACTCAGAAGTTCTTTACCAAGAGTTTGATCAGAGCTTTTCATTAAGTATTAAATTTAACATATGCACCTTAGAGTAGTTGCATGTCTGACAACCACATAAATATCCAGAGCCTTTTATAACACCACGGAGCTCCTTCTGATATGCATAAGAACCAGAAATTTCAACCACAGAATAAAATTGTCCAAAAGATATGCATAAAAATTAGAAATTACCTCCCGAGACCAAGCTATGTACTTTACAGGAACTCCATCAAGCATACCAGTGGATAGCAAACTTCTGACATTTGAAGGAAAGTTGTTTGGAGGAACCTTCTTAGATGTTTTATGGTCCTCTTTCTTCTTAGAAGCATTTTCAGCTCCAAAGGCAGTTGTAAGGGCAGTATGTGCAACTGCATCCACACTTGATTTGACCATCTCTTTCTCATTTACTAGTTCTGAACTTGGAAGAGAAGATTGAGCCATCAGTAAGTCATAATTTGCTATGAGCCTACCTGATGGATTTGTATCATCATCATCATAGCCACCAAAGGATATTATAGCACTCTCTCCCTTATTAAAAGACTGAACAATTGACACATTGTTGTCATCACCTTTGCTGTAAGTTTGACCTATTAACATGGTACTGTCATTACCTTTGCTGAAGAGGTGCCTCATTGATAGGGTATTTTCATCTGGCTTGTAGGTTTGATTCATAGATATAATATTGTTGTCACCCTTGCTAAATGGATGACTCATTGCCATGGTGCTGTTATTCTCTTTGTATGTCTGATTCATTGATATGTTGTCATCTAACCTACTATAGGGTTGTCCCATTGAAATGAAAATGTTACTCTCCCTATCATAGGTTTCACCCAAAGACATGATGTTGCCATCCCCTTTGTTATAACTAAGACCCCTTGATATGGAATTTTCATCCTTCTCATATGCATGAGATGTTGTCATAATATTATTGCTATCCACCCTATTGTAGTCATGTTCCATTGGTACATGCATGATATTTTCAGATTCCTTTACCTGGCTAACTTTCACTTTTCTAATCCCACCATAATTTATACATGTTCTAGGATCTTCCAGTGTGTGAGACATGGATAAACCAAATGAGGAATCATTCCCAAATGGATCCTCATCTACCTTCGTCCCCATGTCAACTTTTTCTGAGCTAACCATTGGAATGTTTCTGTCATCAAAATTGGCAGACCTTGCTGTATCAGAATCAAATAACCTTTCAGAAAAATGGCCAGATATTGATTGAAAAGTAGAAGAATTTCCCCATGAAGAAACATTTGAATTTAGCAATCCTGTAAATAAATTGTTGGTTGGAACTCCCACTGCCTGTCTTTTGTTGGAAAATAGCTCTGCCTCAGGACCATCCATAAACCACTGATGAGAACGCTTCAACTCAATTCTAGATGAATTATCATAATTAATCTCGCCATCATTTATTGACCCAGCATCTTTTGCCATCCAAAAACCTTGATTCTGGAAAGACTGTTATACAAAATTACTTAGGAAGAAGTCCTCATAAATAAAGAAGCCCTCATGATATCAACAAAGAACCATGAGAATAACAAAATCTCCTGGCCAAGTATACCAAAAAGAGGAATTATTTCCCAGGGCCCTCTAGTCCGATTAGTACAATTTTTCCATCCAAATTGAAACCTCCAACAATTTCATGTTAGTGCAAAATCTGACAATAATTACCAAATCCTATTCATCCTAAATCATTAAGTTCATTTTGTAAAGCTGGAAAAAAGACATAGAAAATATAGCTAAAATGTCACAATGATGTTTGATAGTATCGAAATGCAAGCATTTCTCCTAAGTTGTTAACTCAAGGGTGAAAGATATGCATGTTTGTCCTCTACCTATATTAACAAGACTGAATAAAAGCTGTAATCAAATGCTACAGTTCATTCCTGTATAAATCTTAGACTTGATGAATTTTAGATTTATAGTTTGAATTGCAACACAAAAGTTTGCAAAAGAGTAAGCTAATAAGCAGTATGCACATCAAACTAACAATCCATAACGTATTAGAAAAATCTCAAATGAGCAAATTCAATATTAAAATCTGTATTTCTCGAAATTATCTCCCTTAGATAGGACTGCATAAGATTGAATGAATAAAACAAGTTCAACAACTATCAAGTAACCCAAGCCATTGATAACAAAATTAACGGCCAAGTCAGAAACTAGAACACACTTGTACAGAGTCCAATAGCCAAACCCAACAAGCAGACTAAAAAGTTCAAAGTTCTCAAGTTCTTAAATTCTCAATTTAACAGTCAATATTGGCAAACAGTTCTCACATTGCTTAAAAAACACTTCAGAATCTTAACTTGAAGTTCAAATTTCGTAATAAAAGCAAAAAAAAAAAAAAAAATTACCATTTCTATTGTAAGTTTTAACCAAACTTCTCTATTAGTGCCGATTTCTTCAAGTCCTCTTCAAAATTAATCGCCCACCTCGAGACTCTCTCCTGCCAAAAGGGGAAAAAAATCAGCATCTAAAAAACTGTTTGGTTGCAGAGAAAATTAGGGAAAAAAATAAACCGAAAACATTATATGTTAATATTTCGAGTTTTAAAAACTCACTGAACCAAGCCTTACACAACCATAAACTTCCATTGGAAAGCGAAAAAAGAACCAAAAACAAAAAAAAACAAAAAACCAAACAATAATCAAACGAAAAGCAAAATGCGATAATCAAAACCCTAAAGTAAAACCAATAGAAAGGGCGGGGGATATTCAATTCGTACGGACCGTAATTGGAATAAAAATTGGAAAGCTTATTTGAAGTCTTCAGAATCGTACGATTTTTTCTACGGAAGATCGAGGATATTCCCGGCACTGACTGACCGGAAAATAAGCCGGCGATTGTACGGACAATGATTTCGGCGAGATTCAAGGAGCGGAAAAGTTGATTAGATTTTAAGATGTTTTTGTTAAGGAAAGATGGGATTTCGATTCAGTACATAGAGGTACAGCTTCATTTGCAATAACTGATCCAAAATTTAATCCGACCTGTTTATTCAATGTAGGGTTGGACAAGGTTCCGAGGAACCGATCTGTATTAAAAATTTGAGCTAAAAATATTTAAAATTAAAAATATTATTTAACTTTTTTTGTATCGAATTATTTTGAAATTTTTTTAGATATAATTATGAGAATTAATAATTATTCATATCAATAACTAAAATTAGGATTGATTTAAATGATTCTTTTGTATATAAAGTGATGAGGTGTTTATGCATTTAACTATTAACAAGCAACTTTTTCCAAAATAATGGCATGAATTTGTCATTTAATATTTTTCTTTCATAAAATTAAAAGATGAATAATATCTAAAAGCAATTATACTATGATAATGTCATATATTTTTCAATATTTATTATAAAATATTAAAAATATTTTAATATATTTCAATGTAAAATATATTAAAAAATATATTTAAGCAATTATACTATACTTCTTATTTCATTCTTACAAAGCAATGGAACATAATTATGATCGATTTAAATGATTCTTTTGTATATAAAGTGATGAGATGTTTACGCATTTAACTATTAACAAGCAACTTTTCCCAAAATAATGGCATGAATTTTTCATTTAAGATTTTTCTTTCATAAAATTAAAAGATGAATAATATCTAAAAGCAATTATACTATGATAATGTCATATATTTTTCAATATTTATTATAAAATATTAAAAATATTTTAATATATTTCAATGTAAAATATATTAAAAAATATATTTAAACAATTATACTATACTCCTTATTTCATTCTTATAAAGCAATAGAACGTTGTTAATCCATGTTGTACAGGCAAGGAACGTTATTAATTTATCCAATTGGAGGGAGTAATAATCCTATCTAACCTCCTTTTGAATATTGGAAAAACTCCTTGTTTATTGTTTTGATGAAACTACATTGCTCTCCAAAATTTTTAAATTTTATTTTTTTTCTCAAAGATTTTATGAAATTGAAAAAATATATATATCCAAAGTCTTTGTGTTTAGGGGATGAGTACCCAATCAATTTAGTTTAAATTTTCATTAAGTATTAATGGAATTTAGAATTTGAGTGGAAGCATTTGTCCTAACCATAGTTGTTAAAATCGGATCGATCTAATCAATTCAATCAAAAAATTGAAAATCGATCCTAAGATCGATCTAGTTTAAATCATAAATTTGAGTGGAAGATCTAAAAAAAAATCCAGTGAACTGGGTAATCGGTGACCTAGTCAGTTCAACCCGAGTTTCCTAAGTTAACTGAGTTAGAGAAATAATTTTTTTTTGCCAAATTATAAAGAAGGAGAAAACAATACTAACCCCACCACGAACAAATCCCACTAATTTTGTAAAACAATTCTACAACTGTCTTTTCACAAAATGACAATGGCAATTCGTTTTCATAAATGCCAAGTTTGTCGTATACATAATACAGCACCGTCTCTTACTTTGCACTTGAGATGACACCACACATCAAGTTGGCAAAACAATTTAGAAGAAGAGTGCAGCTGCTTTCTTCAAAAAATAAAGAAAGAATATTGTTGCTGCTTATAAATAGAGGGAGTCTTGCTATTTAGGATTTCTTTATTCTATTTTACTCAATATACAAGTTAATGGGTTTGACTTACTCATAGGCCTAAAAATCCAATGACTTAAGCTCATTTAAGCTAAGTATTAACAATCATAGACCTAAATGCTAATAAGTTATTAGAATTTAAAATTACAATATTAAATTACTATAACATCCTTATAATTCATTATAATTACTATTTTAATCTCTCTTAGTTTAAAATTAACACTTGTAAGGTAAATTTTATATGTATAGTATATTTATTTTTAATATATAAATAATAAATATGTGGTATTATTTAAAATTTTAGTTCAACTCTGATTCGACCCGATTGAACCTTTCACCTGTGACTCTCTATCTTCACCGATTCTAAAACCGACCAGGTTTAAAAACATAGGTCCTAACCAAAGATAAGATGGCCATGCCTCTTGTGAGAGCATTATACTTCAATAGTAAATCTAGCATTAAAGTACATTTCATATTACTAGGTATGACTATCATTTTCCATAGGAGTTTAGATAGGGTAAAAAATTAATACCTCTATTAAGATATGTGAGACTCTAACTATATAGTTTCATGGACTAACATTAAAATTTTAAATATGATGCTTTTCTTTCTTCAAACTCTAAAATCAATCAAAAAAAATTATCCACTGACAATAAAGAGAGAGCGAGAGAGAGAGAAAGAGCTAAAAAGTAGTGTTTGATACTACGCTAGTGACTCAAATCACTAGTGGCAATCATCTTTTCAGTTTATTTTCTTTCTTATTCTTTGTTTTTGATGTTTTAGTGGTATAGTTTGCTCTTTACTGGGTTATTATTAGGAATAACCTGCTTAAATCTTCTCTCTTTATGAGATGAAGCTTTTTGCCTCTTTAGAAGCTATTATGGATGCAATAATGATTTAAATTTATAGTAAAGGCAATTATAGAAGGAGGGGGAGGAGGAGTTTGAAGAATGTTGTGAGGGTGGCTTTTTAAAGAGGCTTTGACAGTTTGGCATTATGGCTTTTCAGTTGTACACCTTTCCCTTTGATTGTTTACCATTATTCGAAGTTTCAACCTTTTCCTTTTAGTTTCATACATGTCAGATCCATACATTTGCATTTGTTTTTTGCCCTCTAATGGTTGGATATGAGCATGGAAGCATGGTTTCTTATGCTAGATAAATATCTTCTTATAGCCTAGCATATGTGATTGTGTGTTTGTTATATTTTTCATCAGCTATGTATTTAAGCTTTATGTATTGTAGTTATTTGACCTCTTGTTTTATATAAGAGTATCCTTAGGTGGCTTTATAATTGGTCTTATAAGCCCATAACTAAGTTTAAAAGTTAATTTGCTAAGGCTAAACTTGAAAAAAAAAATCTATTGTAACAATGCACTCCTCTTAGTGTACTGTAATAGTTATCTAATATATAAATGACAAATCACATAATCTATTGTAACAATAAGCTCCTCTCACTGTATGGTAATAGTTGTCTAATGTATGAATGACAAATCACATCTATCTTTGATAAAAAATAAAAATGAAAAGTAAATTTCATATTTGCCATGCCTTGGCTCTAAGCAGTATGACAATTCTAGAGTATAGGGAGGTATAACACCATTAAAAATTCATAGAATGCATTTATAGCTTGGATCCATACTTAAACAATCATATTAAACCGTTCATATATGTAATACAGTGGGCAAAAGTTTAAGGAAACCAAAATCTTTCATTTTATCATCTCAAACAAAAATAATTCATTCATAAAATGCTTAATACATTAACCATTCATTTCATTTAAAATACTTTACACAATTTCTTTTTAATCTATGGAGCATCTAAGGTAGAGATACAATAGCTATAACTTTTACAAAATTTACAAACTTAAAATAAACATATACATTTTGAACTTCTTGATGAAGAAGGATGATTAATAGATTCGACAATTCAGCTTCTATCCTCTTCTTATCTACACCTAAAATCCATAGACAATATGGTAAGTCATCAACTCAGAAAATTATGAAATGTGTGAAGATATTTGGGCTCATAAAAGAACAATAAACCTGTAAACATATACATATATGTATCAATTCGGTTATCAAAGAACATTCACATATACCAAAGATAATATGCATCAAAGGAAACATCCGTCCTAACAAAATATAATATCCAAGGTTTCTCTAACCTATTGAGTCAGTAATGGTGACACTATAATGTTCATTTACTATTTCATTCAAGGCCTTTCTAGCATATCGTGAATTATAAGAATACCATAAGAAGTAATTTTAATGAATAATGTGATAATGAGTAAAGAATGTAATTAATTTTGATAAGTACTTTTATGATAAAATGAAAGTCAAACTGAGTTTGGCTTAATGTGACTACGTTAATTATTTATTTGAAATATGAATCTAAAGTGCTAGTGAATAGGCATTAGCATCTCCTAAGTCATTAGGAGATAATAATTATGACATTAGAAGTTGATTTCAATAAAAGTTGCAATGGTATAATAGAATTTAAACTTAGTTTGACCTAATGAGTCTATGTGATTTATATACTTGAACAATGTTATTAAAGGGCTAGAAAATGTACACTATAAAGTGAATAAGATTTATCTAGCAATGTCTAGAGTGTGTAGTGATATTAGAAGATAAAAATATGAATACTAAAGTGAAAGAAAAGAAATGAAAAATCCATCAAATTACTAATTTTGAAATGTGCATATATGGGCTTATTAATGGGATTTTGAGCACCAAGCTTAAGCCCATTTGGATGACCGGCCTATGGGACTCATAATTGGATGAAAATAACTTCTCTAATGTTAGAATTGGTTAGCCAAGAGATAAATTGATGTTGGAAGAGCTAGCCACAAAATTTGACTTAGAAGCCACCATTTTTTACTAAGACAAATCCTTTTCCAACTTGAATTCTCACTTTTCCTACACTAAAGTCTACATTTATTTTTGCTCTTTCCACACTATATGATGAACATCATCAACCCAGATGGGATCATAGCCATTCAACTTAATTAAATCATAGCTATCTATTTTGATTAAATCCTAACCATTGGATTAAGTGTGATTAAATCACCATCATTCAGCTTTTATATATAAGCAATATGATGAGCATAATTCTCCATTTTTATAAAACCTAATACAAAATACAATTCCTAGAGGAAGAACATCATCTGAATTTTGGTCCCTATCCTAGAAACATAAACCAAGGCTTTCCAAGGTAAGGAATTACACTCATATCTTCCTTTATGTGTTTTGAGCATGACTTTAGTATTATAGTTACAAAAACTTTCCATTTCTTTCATCTATATGAATCGGCCAATGAAGATTAAAACTAAAAAATGTTTACTTGGTATGTTACTTGATGAAATGTGGAATTTGGGCTTCAAACATAAGGTTTAACAAGTGGAAACAAGCATGGGAAGTAAACAGCTCAAATAGAGTTAAGGTTCAGTCTAAATTAAAGAAATTAAGGGGAAATGTTCTAAAACTTATTTGATGAATTCTAAGGTTATTTAGGGTGGAAAATAATTGTTTGAAAGTCTCAAAATGAATTATAGAAGCTTATTTCAAAACTTGAAATTTTGAAGGGATAACTTAGGTTAAAAGAGGAAGTTCAAGTTCTAATAATTATTTTATATGTTTAATTTATGATGTAGGCTTTTTAACATGATAATTTCATAATTCTATAATCAATTTGAGGATTGGATGAGGAATTAATAGTTTTTCCTAAATTCTAGAGTTTATGGAAAGATTGGGGACTTTGAGAATTGAACTTGAATTCATAGAATTAAAGGGGGAATTAAACTTAAGAATGGTGTAACATGATTTGTATAATATTAATTTCAAAATTCAATTGATAGAAATGATTTTCCTAAAATCTAATGAATTAGATTCAATTATCAAATTGGAAGGTGAAAGTAGAATTAGTTCCATTGAATATTAGAAATTGTTTAAATTGATTCTAATTGAGTAATATGAAATTGAAATGTGAAATTGAGAGGAAATGAATTATTTTTCCTTAAATGAATACATTTGGCTATTTGGAAAATAATTAAGAAAAGTGTTAAAATTAGTAACAAGTATATGTATGGTATGTCTTGACATTAAAAGTAATAAGTTAGTACTATAATGAACAAGATAAAAGTATTAACAACTTAAGTTAAATTTAAGCTAATGACATAACAAAGAAATGATTAATGTGTAATTAATATGAAAATGTATAGAATCTAAAGACAAGGACAAGAACATTATCCAAGAGTGTGAGGAGCACCACTAGCATCAAAGTTAAACCTAAATAAGAGCAAAGGCGTTCAAGGTGAGTACTTAATAATATGATATGATATGTGCCATATTTTATAACCACTGTTGATCAAACCATCCTTATTAGAATATCCCAATTTCTTATTGAACATGAATTGTCTATTGAATGTTGTATCTAGATATGATATTTCTTCATGGTGTTTGGCCATTATAAGCCCTTCCATATTGACTTCATAATGAGACATTTAATGAGAATTATTCTTGTATTGACATATTTTCCATTGAATTCCCTATGAACCTTCTATTGATACCTATTAATAAGCAAAAGTACTCCTATGATGTGGAGTAATACGTTGGACCTTATGCACTTGGTATAAGCCGTGGACAGGGCGAGAACACCTAACCTCTATTAAGGGAACGCTTAATCGTAAGACCTGATCAATTTTGTGTAATGTGATGTATACGAGTGAGCAAGGCTCAACCCGCCACTCTTTAATTTATATGTGCAGCAAACATTATGCTTTAAAGAATTTATTATTTCTGTCTTAAATGAGAAATTAATTCATATTGACAATTTTGATTAATATCACTTCATTGTCATAATGAGCTTAACCTGATAAGGATCCACATACTCACCCCATATTATATTATTATGTACTTACTGACCTTTGTCTTATTCCTTAGTTATTTAAAATTTTCAAGTGAAGTTGACAAGTCAGTAAGATAAACTCCAAGCCCTATTCTTCCACTTGGAAGTTGCTCTACTAATTTCAAGTGTTGTGAATCTTGGTTAAATGACTATGAAGACCATTGTTTTAGAGCTCAATGGTTACTAAAGGTTTAGTACTAAAATGTTATTAGGTTTATATGTATTGTAATTACTAACATAATAGTGCATTAAGTAATGAACATTTAGATAATGACATGAAATACAAATTTAGAAATTATATGGGTTAATTACGTAAATGGTATTAGTAAGTATTTGGTAATATGTAAAATGAGTAGCAGGTAATAAGAAAAGGTAATCAGGTTTCAATATTGAGATAATGTTCAACATGGTAAATGGTAAAGAATTATAAGTTAAATGGGGTTCTATAGGTTTAGGTGATTTTATGTCTCCCTATACCCTAGGACTGTCATGGCTTAATAAGTGGGTCATGACACATAATCATACATAGGAGAACTCGGGCTAGTTTACTTTAAAGATGGAGTGGTTTCTTTGAAAAATATAAGAAATCTAACTGAGACTTAGAGATTTCCAAAAGAAATTGGGAAGTTAAACTTTGAGAAGAAGAATAAGAAAAGAAAATACTCAACTAGTACATTGCTTATCTTAAATAGAAGAGAAAAGATAAAAAATCATTATGATAATGGCAGATAAACTTTTCATTAGAAAGTTAACTTTTAAATTTCAGCGTACAATGTCTAAAAAGAACTGTTCAGTGGTAAGTGGATAGTAATAACAATCATTCATTATTTGCCACTTATTAAAAAAAAAATTACAATATAAGCCTTGCAAAGGTACTTACAACAACAACTTAAACTTAAGTTACTTCTATATAGACTTACACTAAAACTTAAACTTAGGCTTAACTTAAACTTAAATTGTGCACAAATAATCAAACCTATCAGCTCACCTCATATAATAATTTTTGTGCCTTTTAACTCGCTTTGTAGGTCCATACTGAATATATTGGTTGGCCTCTTAAACATGCAAGTATCCATTTACCTTGTGTCAGGCTAGGTTTCTAGTCTTGAGTGAATGGACCTTGCATTACTCTCTAATATGATATTAGGGGAAGATGTAATGGATGGAATCCTAAAATGGAGAAAAAGAGCCACTACCTAGTTTTTAAAAACTAGGAAAATTAGGGTAATTAGGATCCCTTGCTTCATACCTAACCACCCTCATTAGAGATTCTAGATAAGAAAGTTAAGTACAAACCTAGGAAGGTGTTAAGCACCCAGGTTGCTAACCGTTAAGTTGGCCTATACTTAGGTTAATAGTATGCTAGGCTTAACATGGATTTTTTGGGCGTTTATTTTATGATGACAGTTAAATCACAACATTATAGTTCACTAAAACATATGTAATTTGCTGAAATTAAACAAACAAAGGGAGCCTAAATTGATTATGGATCATACCATTTATTTAACCTAAGTTGTTTACTAACATGTAGAAGCCAATATAGTTTGTTTTTTTATCATGCCAAAATATGCCATATTAGTTGTTTAACCTAAACATGTATTAATGCTAGTAATTATGATTTAATTCGAGTTCAAAAGCTCAAACAAGAATAAATAAAACGGACGTAAACATGCTTTTTAAACACCCAAATAATCTGAAATATGCTTTATCTATAGTTAAAGTAATTTTAATTAACAACCTAATTAAACATGTATTCTAAGGTGATAAAAAACAAATAAAAACCAATTTAGATCCATTTACATGCATAAAACCTTAATTTTACCAAGTGAATTAGGTGATCAAAGGATTCTAAGTCTAAAATATTAAAATGGGTTAGGGGATGGAATCCTTTGAAAGATGAAAGATATTTAAATTAGAAGAAAATAAATTGAAATAAAAAGGAAATAAACCCTAGCAAACTAAATAGAAAATTTGGATCCAAAATTCAAGTTGAATATGGAGGAATTTGTATCTGTAAGATCTCGCCTGAGCACCGGCCCGGTCCACTAGAGGGAATCGGGATATTCATTCGGGTTTAGACTCATGATGGATCCCTCGGGTTCGGATTGGTTGATTTTGAAAATGATTTTAGGAGACGCCACCCTAACTTATTTTTAAATGGAAAAATTAAGAAAAAACCCAATTTGACTCCAATTTATTAATTTTTTACTTTAATTTGCCCATGGATAAAATCACTAGCCTCAAACTAGGTTGAGTTCGGGTGCTGGACTTTTGGTTTTAAATAATCTAAATTTGGCTCTTAAGTTTAATTTGATTTTGAAAAATTAATTTCATAAATGACAAATATTATAAGATGATACTAAAACATCCACAAATTAATTAAAAAAGGGGAAAGGGGATTGATTGAGATTTGGATTTGAGGTTTGGATTTAGATTCCAAATGTGCCTACGTACCCCATTGAATAGGGATCAAAACCCACGTAGTTCGTTCCACAATTAAGTTGAGGGATTTAAGAGTTAATCAGATTGATTTTGTTTTGGGTGTTTTGAAAGTGAGGAAAAAGGCTGATACCTTTGCATTTGGCGAGCGGAGGGTTTTACCAGACCAAAGTTCTATTTTATCGGGACCGAGTGATTAGATGGATTGGAAGATTAATTAACTAATTAATATGATGAAATAGATGGATTGATGGATTAATTAATTAAAATGATCAATTAATTAATTTGGATGAAAGGTGGATTAAGAAAAAGAATTAATTTGATTTTTGAAAAAAAATAGTGATTAATTAATTAATTAAAAAGATTAATTAATTGATTAATTGAGTGATGAATTAAAAAAGAGTTTTAGTTAATTAAAAAGATTAATTAACTTAGTCAGGGTGAGGTAATTAATTATTTAAAAAAATTAATTAATTAATTAGAGAGTGGTTAGAGGGAGAAGAAGACAGGAATTAGTAGATAACCATTAATACTAATTCAAGAGGTGTAGACAAATGAGGAAATTGGGGGCCTATGTATAAGCAAATAGGGTTGAGGGTAGTTTAGGTATTGAAAATGTGAAAAGATGATGAAGAGTAGGAGCTAGAAAGGGATGAAAATTAGACTGCAAGAGGTAAAAGAGTCATTTCCTGCGCAAGAGGGTGGCCTACTGGCGTTAGAAGACTGCAACGGCCTGTGTGGCACCTAGTCAGGCTATTACAGCACGCCACATATGGGACATGCGGTGCTGTATAGTTCTAACGCAGAGCCACACATCTACCATGAGGCATGCCACATGGCACTTGCACGTTTTTTGAGATTTCTCTCTCTCTCTCTCTCTCTTTTTTTTTTTTAGAAATTGGTTGGTATGGAGGAGTTTAGGAAATTTGGATGCCTAATGGCAATGTAAGGAGCGGGACCACTGTAACAGCTCTGTGTAGCACGTTAAACTCAATAAGTGCTAAGACTGCATTTGGATGATGAGAGTGCAAAATTGAGGATTCACAGTTGCCCCCTCATCATAATAGGCTTTGAACAAAAGGTGATTCTGATGATTGTGAATGTTGGAAAGAGGTGCCATGTTAGACTCTAGGCTTGTGTGTTCTTGTTATGTTTTTTAGGAGGAGGCCCTTCAGGATAAATGAGATTTTATTAATGGCTATTTGTTCAACCTTGATGTTGGATTCGAGAATGGTCTTGGTGAATTTCAATTAAGACTATTTGTTTGGCCCTAATGTTAGAGCACAAAGAAAGTTTGGTAAATTTCAATAAAGGCTATCTGTCTAGCCTTAATGTTGAAGATGAAGAAGGTTTGGTGAATTTCAATCAAGGCTATCTATCCGGCCTTAATGTTAGAGATGAAGAAGGTTTGGTGAATTTCAATCAAGGCTATCTGTCCGGCCTTAATGTTGGAGATGAAGAAGATTTGGGGCAAATCTATCAAGTCTATCTATCCGGCCTTAATATGAGAGGTAAAAAAGAATCAAGACTATCTGTCCGGCCTTAATGTTAGAGGTAAAGATTATCTAGTGTTAAATCTCAATCAAGGCTATCTGTCCAGACTTAATGTTAGAGGTAAAGAAGAATCAAGTTCGAACAGAATTTTAGCACAATTATTAGAGCAATATAGAAGATTTTCTGCATTAGAATTCTCCCCAAATGAGCTGGAAGGAGGCTATATTTATAGAGCTACTGAAGAGGGTGCCGGCGGCACTAGCGATGGCACCGATAGCTTGCCAGCGGCAAGGTCAGCACCCGTAGCGCGCCGGTTAGCTAGACGGTATATTGGGCCTGCCAACCTTGCTTTCGGCCCGCCAGTATGCCGAGCATGCTGCCCAAGGCAATGGCACACCGCCAAACAGCTGGTCCAACCTGTTTTTGCACATTTTTGGCCATTTCTAGTCCGTTTCAGATTCAATTTGAGATTGATTTGATTCGATGAGTTTGTGATTAAAAAGCAGTTGATTTGAGGTGAAAGATTCAGAAAATTTATTTTTCAATGGGGCACTACCCCCTTGACCCCTGCCCGCTAACCGGCTAGCGGGACTACCGTATGTATAGTGTACTATTCTTAGTAGGTGTCAAGTTGCAACCGGATCATAAGGGTGCAAATTTGAGGGTTCACACTATGACATGATTGAATTTTTTATGATAAGGAAGTTCATGATGCTATAAGTTATGGGTTACATAATACATGCCATGATATGTGATATACTTTATGTGATATATGCTATGTGATAAGTGATATATGATATGTGCCTTATGACATGACATGATAAGTGCTTATGTCGAATGCATGGTAAATGCGATAGTATGATAATGGGGGTTAAATGGGTTAAAATGGAATTAGCACTAAGTTCCCTTATCGTGATAGCATAATGCCCCCCAAAAGAGAGTTCGCACAATTGCCCAACCCATTAGGGCTAGTGGTGATGCGATATCAGATATTACTTCGAATGCTACCTTCGCACCTGCAAGGTCAAGAAAGAAATCAAACTCGAGAGCACTGACCATGGGCTCTAGCAAGCAAGCCTCTTCGCAAAAGGTTCATGCTATGTGCAAGGAAATGAAGGACTTGCACAAAGAATTGGATGAGCTGCAAGCTCAAAGGCAAGAAGTGCCGCCAATGCAAGAAGGAAATGGAATTTTGCCTCCTGGGGTAGTGACACCTATACGAAGGGAAAGGAAGCAGCTACTAGATGAAGCGATGACCGTCTCAGAGTTCAAAAAGCTACAGCCACCTACTTTCTGCAGTGAAGAAGGTGATAACCCTCATGAATTGTTAGATGAGATGGACAAGCTAGTTCATCAATTATCTTGCTCGGATGCTCGAGTGATTAAGTTCGTAAGACTCCAAGTCAAGAATAAGGCTTGGTATTGGTACGAGAGAAATATTAAGGAATGACCTTATGGAGCAGACCCACCTACTTAGGCAGAGTTTAAACAAGAGATGATGGACCAGTTCTTGCCTAAAGGTGAAAGGCAAGATAGGGCATTGCAGTTTGAGTAGCTGAAGTAGAAACCCAGAATGTCAGTATCAAATTATGTTATGGAGTTTAATCGACTTGGCAGGTTTGCAGTCAACATCAATCCTACTGAAGCCAACCGCGTCAACTACTTCCTAAGAAGGTTGATCACACCTATATTTAACTTATTGATAGCAATAGAATTCTCGACCTTGACCAAGCTGATAGATAAGGCCAAGATAATGGAAAAGAGATATAAGGCCAAAAGGGTTGAATGAGCTAAGCGTGAGCAAAAGGGGAAGTACAAGAGTAAGGGGCATGGAGGCCAACACAGAGGAGTAGGAGGAGGTCTAAGGAAGAATCATCACTAGCCACCATAACACCTAGACAGTGTATTGGACAAACTAAACAAAGCTTTCCCACTTATGGTCGGTGTGGGAAGAAACATGCTGGAGTTTGCCAAAGAGTCTTAAGCGTATGCTTAAAGTGTGGACAAATGAGTCACTTCATCAAGGACTACCCTCAGATGAGGAATCTGGGGAATGCGACCTCAGCAACTTCATAATCTAGACCATTCTAATCCTAAGTGCAAGGAGTTAAGAATAAAGGGCTAGCTAACAGAAATGCACCGATGGTGAACAACAGGAGCAAAGGTCGAGTCTTTCCACTGAATCAACAAAAGGCTTGCGATTCACACACTACCATCACAAGTATCATTCCCATCCAAAATTCTAGTGCAAGATACTTGATTGATTCCGGTGCTACACATTCTTTTATATCACCATACTTTGCTAACAGTCTTGGTAGAAATAAGTGATTAATGATTGAACCCTTGGTAATGTCAACTCTTTTAGGAGAAGTGATGGAAGTGGAACATGTGTTTAAGGACTATGAGGTAGCCATTGATGGATGAAAACTTCCTATACAATTGCTAGAACTTGATGTGTTAGAATTTGACGTAATTCTAGGGATGGACTGGCTATATGAGCATGGAGCTCATATCGACTATAGAGAAAAGTTAGTGGAATTTTGCATTAAGGATGGGGAGGAGTTTAAGTACCAAAGAGATAGGGATGAGAAACCTTTGAATTTGATATTAGCCTTAAGAGTAAGGAGGATGTTAAGGAAAGGATGCCAAGCATGCTTAGCTCAAGTAGTCAATGCTAAAAAAAAGGCTACCATCCGAGGCAAGAGCATGCCAGTAGTAGACAAATTTATGGACGTCTTTCTTGAGGATCTACCTGGAATACCACCGGATCACGAGATCAAGTTCAACATCGAGCTACTACAAGGCACGCAACCCATATCAATATTGCCATACTGTATGGCTCTAGTGGAGTTGAAAGAATTAAAGAAGCAACTATATGACCTAATCGATAAGGATTTCATCCACCCAAGTAGTTCACCATGGGGCATGCTAGTGTTGTTCATGAAAAAGAAGGATGGCTCATTACGAATGGGCATCAATTATCCCCAACTCAACAAAGTCACCATAAAGAATAAGTATCCCTTACCAAGGATAGATGATCTTTTTTATCAACTATAAAGAGCTAGTTACTTCTCTAAGATAGACTTGAGGTTCGGCTATCATTATCGCCAACTCAATAAAGTCACCGTAAAGAATAAGTATCCTTTTGCCAAAGATAGATGATCTTTTTAATGAACTACAAGTAGCTGGTTACTTCTCTAAGATAGAGTTGAGGTTCGGCTATCATTAACTAAAGATCCGTGGAGAAGACATCAGCAAAACTACTTTTCGTATAAGATACAGTCACTATGAGTTCATGATCCTACTGTTCAGTTTGATAAATGCTCCTACTGCTTTCATAAACTTGATGAATTGAGTATTCAGGCCATTCCTTGACAAGTTTGTGATCATGTTCATCGATGACATTTTGATTTACTCTAAGAGTAAAGAAGAGCATGAAAAGTATCTGAGGATCATGTTGCAGATGCTACGTGACTACCAGCTATACACGAAGTTGTCTAAATGTGAATTTTGGATGGAGTCTATCAATTTTCTTAGGTATATGGTAAGTAAAGAAGGAATTTAAGTTGATCCTAAGAAAGTTAAAGTGGTAGTCAATTGGCCACAACCCACAACATTTTCTGAAGTTTGAATTTTCCTAGGCATGGCAGGTTATTATCGTAGATTTGTACAGGACTTCTCTAAGTTAACAGCACCATTGACGAAGTTGACAAGAAAATAAGTTAAGTTTAATTGAGAGGAGTCCTGCTAGAAGAGCTTTCAAAAGCTCAAGAAGTGCTTGATATTAGCTCCGGTTTTGGCCTTACCCAAAGGTGAAGAAGGATTCACAGTCTACTGCGATGCCTCAAGAATACAAGTTAGATGTGTCCTAATGCAAAATTGGAAAGTCATCACCTATGCATCACAATAACTTAAGAAGCATGAAGTAAACTACCCTACTCATGACTTAGAATTGGCCGCGGTAGTGCTTGCTCTTAAGATCTGGAGACACTACATGTATGGGACAAAATGCGAAATCTATACAGATAATAAGAGTCTTTAGTACATCTTAAACCAAAGATACCTCAACCTAAGGCTGAGGAGATGGGTGAAATTGCTAAAGAATTATGACTTCTAGATTCTCTACCATCCCGAAAAGACAAATATGGTGGCGGACGCCTTAAGTCAGAAATCGATGGGAAGCCTAGACCATGTGACCATGCAAAAGAGACCGATCATGAAGGAGTTAAAGGAATTGTTTAGTCAGGGCCTGAGGCTAGAGATTGGAGAATCACGAGCTTTAGTAGCTCATTTTCAAATGAAGTCAAAGCTAGTAGAGGAGATTAAGGCTTCATAAGATAAGGATCCATACTTGGTTAAGTTAAAGGATGAAACGGAGAAAGGAAAAAACCCCAAATTTGCAATAGTCAAGGGGTTTCTAAAGTGTGGAAAAAGAGTATGTATGCCTAACGTGGAGGGATTAAGGGAAAGGATATCAAATCAGACACCTTACTGTGATCATCCAGGAACAACGAAGATGTATCACTATATGAGAGTTAACTATTGATGCCCTAGACTAAAGAAGGATGTGGCTAAGTTTGTGGCATCATGCCTAACTTGGCAACAAGTCAAGTATAAAAACCAACGACCCTCTGTACTGCTTCAAGAGATTCAACTACCTGAATGGAAGTAGGAGCATATCACTATGAACTTCATAGTTAGGTTACCTAGAACCTCTAAAGGATATGACTCTAGTGGACTGACTGACAAAGTCTGCCTATTTTTTGCTAGTCAAGACCACGTACTATATAAATCAGTATGCACAACTATACATGGATAAGATCATGAAACTACATGAAGTACTGATTTCTATCATCTCATATCGAGGCACTCAGTTCATCTCGAGGTTCTAGCAAAAGTTGCAAAAAGTGTTGGGAATGCAATTGGACTTCAGTATCGCATTTCACCCTCAAATGGATGGACAGTCTGAATGTAACAACCTACACCCACCCTAGGAATTTTTGTGATAAATTGCTTGATTTAGAACTAATAAGGCTAAGTGTGTGCTTGTGTGAAAATTTGTGATCTAAGTGATTGATGAGTATGTGACATATTAAATTAATTTTAATATGCATAATATGTGTTGCTATTGTGAAATAAATGATTTACATGAAGTGCATTTGCATAAAAGAATTTATTTTAAATAAAATGAATTTTCATGCATAAAACAATTTTTAAGCATAAAATAATTTTATGGGTATTTTTAAAATATTTTTAAATAAATATTTTTGAGGGAAATATTCCAAAATTAAAAAGAAAAATATTATTTTCATTTTTAAATCCATTCAGCCAAAATTTTTAAAGAAAAAGCCCAAATATCCAAAAGCCCACTACATAAAAATGCTCCTAACCTATTTCATTAAGGGTAATAGTGGAAATTCCACTCCAACCCTAATATATATTCTAATTTTCAGCCAAACAAGGATTTCCAGCAGCCATTCCCTTATTCTTTCTATATTCTAGCAGAAAACCTCTCAAAATAATTCTCTCTACCAAAATATCGAAAACACTTTACCGTTTCGCGATTTCGTGAACGTAATCGTAAGTTTTTATTCTCTTTCGATTTCTAAACTGATTTCTATGAAATAAATTATGGAAAAATTATTTTGAACTGTTTGATTACTGATTTATACAGATTCAATTCTGTTTGAGTGAATTTTGGGAGAGAAAATTTATTTTCTACCGAAAACACGATTCTTTCCGCAAGATTTCTCCAAATGTGAATTCTATAACTTAAAATCACAATTTTATTGCATAAATATCATTGGGGGGGGGCATGGGAGGGGGGGATGGTGATTTGTACTTGTTTGTATTCTAAACTGATTTTTGATTTGTTTTGATGAAAAATATTGCATGAAATAATATTTCTGCATATTTCTGTGATGACCGAGAAGTTTCGAAAAACAAAGGAATTCATGGTTTTCATGTTAGGACTTGGAATTTGGAAAATTTATTTCTTTCATGAATACATGGCTGCCGATTTGTATGAATTGGTGTTCTAATTTGATATTTGTTTTGTTAGATGAAAAATAATGACTTGAATCATGTGTCTGTTTATCGCTAAAATAAACGAAATGCGCGGAAAGCGCGGAAACTCATGATTTTTCACCTAAGCCTTTGAACTTAGAATTTTTTTGTATAAACCCTATCTATGGCTGCCGATTCATGATGGAATGTGTTCTAAACTGATATTTTCAATGATTGAATGAAAAATAATGATTTAAACGACCTGTTTGCATATTTCTGAAATGACCGAAAAATACCGAAAACAAGAAAACTTATGTTTTGTACACTATAATGCAAAAGATTGAATTTTTCTATATTACTAACACCAATAGTAGCCAATTCCTATGAATTTATATTCTAGAATGATTTTTGTTATATTTACATGAAAAAACTTGGTTCAAACTATGTTTTTACATAATTCTGAAATAGACGGAAAGCATGAAAAGAAGAAGAATTTGGTTTTCACCTTAATGATGCATTTGGCCTACATGAACAATTTTCTCCAAATGTTTATAAATTTTACGTGATGTGTCTTGGTGATTGTTGACATGTATGTATGTATAATAAATGATAAAATTGCATGTTAGTTGAAGGTATGATCCTAGATAAGCTTAAATGCGTTTTGGTATACTTAAGATATACTTAAGGTATCTTAACATTATATTGTGATTAGAATGCAAATGTGATTGGGAAATATGAGACTAGATGTTATGATGAACTGATGACGAACATATGATTATGAGTTAATGAAGTGAAAGGGATCATAAGAGTTAAGCATGATGTTTGAAGGATTAATTGTTAAGTTGACATGTATGGAAGTGTAAAGTGAACTAAGACAATTGATAAGTGAATTGATATTGAGGTAATGATATTGTGATGACCTTAAAAAGGTATTGATATGATTGCAATGTGTTTTCATGGGAGCCTATAAGGCCTAAGTATGCAAGACTTTCAAGTCAACGTGATATGTGCAAGTGATGAGTACACCTATGTGTGAATTCTAAGTGTATGTGTATGCTATATGTACATGGGTAGTTATGGGATAGGAGCATCATGAGTAAATAAATACTAAGTATTAAATCAAATATTATGTTAGAGTTTGAGGAGCTTTAAAAGTACAAAGGGGATTACATGTACTAGGAGCAAAGGAACCCCAAGGTGAGTAAACACAATGTTCTTGTTACAAGTGTGAGTAAACATTGTATTCATTCTACAAGTGCAAGTAACATTTTATTATGTTACAAATATATGATGACATGCTATGTGATCCTTTGTGAACATTGAAACTCAAGTTCTTTCTATTCTAAATATTATTACATAATTTCTTTGTCAAGCTTGGGTTGCCAAAGGACATTTAGTCCAAAACTATTTTGTTATCCAATGAGAACTTCTTGTGATTAATACCCTAACTTGTATTCTTTCTGGAACTACACTTTTATTGTATCATTGTTTGAAAGCCAAACTACTATTGCTATTGAAATACATGTTATTGTTGCCAATTGTGATATTGTTAATTGTGTTTACCAATAGCTCTAGCTATGGTACCTTTACCCTTTTATGCAGAATCCTCGTGCCAATGCGGGTAATCATCGGAACCTGTGCACATAGTCTTAACCCGATGGATAGGGGTAGTGTATCCACCTCAGCTAGAAGGGGCGGTTCTAGCCGTGGGGCCTGATCAGCTCACACTTTCCATGTGATAGAAGTTGGAATTTGGCAAAGGCCACCTCTCCTCAATGTGTTTCGAGTGAATTAAGCAATAGTCTTCACTCTCTACATGTTATAAGTGTGATTTCTACAAACTTGCTAAATTGAACCCTTGCTAAATTGCAACCTGATTCATGAGTTATAAACCATGAACTATGTGTATAAGCTATGTGTTTCCTTTCAAAGGAATATGTGATAATGTATGTGCCTTTTTGTTTACTCATTGAGATCATCTATCTCACCCCTTTTCCTTGTGTGGTTCCAGGTGAGCAAATGTGAGGAGGCAAGGTGATGGCTCAAGCATTCTTCTTCACTTGGCGAATTCCTTGTCCGAGTTATTAATAATACTGTGGAATGTTAATTGATACTTATTGAGATTCATATTATTTTCCTTATGGATTTTATATGCAACGATTTACTTTAAGTCTTCCGCAAATTATGGTATTTATCTAAATGTCTTAAATGAGTTAATGAAAGAGGTTCGGTAAGATCCTAGGCATGATTGTTATATGTTAATGGGTTCTATAGGCATGAGTGACCTTATGTCTCCCCATGTTCTAGGACCGTCGTATCTCATAAGGTTGGGATGTGACACTGAAACGACAATTCAGACACTCGAGGACATGCTAAGTATATGTGTGTTGGATTTTGATGGTAGTTGAGATAAGTACCTACCCTTGATTGAGTTTGCCTACAACAATAGCTACCATTTGTCTATCAGCATGACACTATACAAAGCATTGTATGGGAGAAAATGTCATTCTCCAATTTATTGGGTTGAGTCTGAAGCCAAATATGTGGAGATGCCGGAATTGCTTAAGGAGACTACCGAGAAGGTACCTTTGATTCAAGATTGACTAAAAACAGCCTTCAGTCGATAAAAGAGCTATGCAGACCCTAAGAGGAAGGACGTACACTTTCCCGTGGGAGATCATGTATTCTTGAAGGTCTCCCCAATGAAAGGTGTTATGAGATTTTACAAGAGAGGAAAGCTATCGCCTCGCTTCATTGGTCCTTTTGAAATCTTGGATAAGGTTGGGAAAGTATCTTATAGACTTGCCTTACTCCCAACTATGGCACATGGAACCCGATTTTCCACATCTTGATGCTAAGGAAATATGTATCGGATCCATCCCATGTGTTGTCACCTCTAGACATCATAATAGATAAGCAATTATCTTATGAGGAATTACCAATAGCCAAAGTGGATCAATAAGTGAGAAGGTTAAGGAACAAGGAAATACCCATGATTAAGGTCCAATAGCGAAACCATGGGATAGACGAGTGTACTTGGGAAGCCGATGAGGAGATGCGACAGAACCATCTTTAGCTTTTCAAGAGCACAGAAGTAAGTATCTAAATTTAATGATGAATTTCTTTTAAGGAGGGAGAATGTAATTACCCATACCTATCCTAGGAGTTTCATGACTAAATTTCTTGAATTTAGAACTATTATGACAAAATAGGTGCTTTATGGAAATTCATGTGTACTGTGATTGATGAGTATGCGGTATGTTAGATTAGTTTTAATATGCATAATATGAATTATTATGGCGAACTAAGTGATTTACATAAAGTGCATGAGCATAAAATAATTTATTGCACATAAAATGAATTTTCATGCAAAAAGCAGTTTTTAAGTATAAAATAATTTTTATGAGTATTTTTAAAATATTTTTAGATAAATATTTTGGGAGAAATTTTAATGAAAATAATAAGAAAAATATTTTATTTTTTAATTACTTATAATCATCCCATAAGTTAAATAAAAAGCCCAATTTTCCAAAAGTTCACTATACCAAAACACTCATCACCTAGCTTGTTAAGGGTAAACTTGGAATTAGCCCAAAACCTTAAATATTTAAAGCGAAATTCGGCCAGCCCTAGTAGTAGCATCCACCATTTTTTTTTTCTATCATATCTCCAGTAAAAAATTCTCTCAAAAATAATCTCTTAACTGAAATTCACAACATACATTCAAACTTTGCGATTTCGCGACCGTTTTCATAAGTTTTTCTCTCCTTTCAAATTACTATATGATTTTTCTTAAATTAATCATGAGAAAATTATTTTGGACTAAGTATCTACTGATTTCTATTGATTAAATTTGGCCTAGGTGAATTTTTGAAAGAGAAATCAGTTTTTCTATCAAAAACACAAACCTCTCTACGCGAATCCTCCAAAGGCAAACCCTAAAACTCAAAATTTAAAATTCATGCATATACACAAGGGGGGGCTACCGATTCTTGCATTATTGTGTTTTAAATTGATTTTTATTATGTTTAGATAAAAATATTGATTTAAATCATATTTTTGTATATTACTGTAATGATTGGAAAACACCGAAAAGCAAGAGAGCTCATGATTTTCATGCCAAATCCTAAAATTGGAATTTTCATGCATATGGATTACCTATGGCTGCTGATTCCTATATGTTGATGTTATAAAATGATTTTTGTCATGTTTACATGAAAAATATTAGTTTAAATCATGTGTTTAAATATTACTATAATAATCGTTAAATATCAAAAACAAGAAAGATTCATGGTTTTCATCCTAAAATCTTAAGTTAGAAAATTTTCATATATATATATATATATATACTAAAATGAATTTTTCCATGTTTATATGAAAGATATTGGTTTAAATCATGTGTTTGCATATTACTATAATGAACGGAAAGTGCAAAAAGTAAGAAAGTTCACTGTAATACCTTGAATTTTTAATTATTTTTTTATAAAATCCTATTTTTGTAGGAAAATATATTATTTTAGTATTTTTCTTATTTAAGCAAGAATTGAAGTTATATTTTATTAAATTATATATATTCATACTATTTGAATATGCGTTATCAATGGTAACTTTATTTAAATATTATATATGTATATAATTGAAGGAAGTAATATGTATATCATTATGAAAATATTAATGTGGGTTTTTGGAGAAATTATATTTTGATATTTTGAATAATAATATTATATGGTTAATTATAGTATTTTATCGGAAGTTTGGGATTTCGTTATAATTACTATTATTATGAATAAGTTTTATTAATTGAATTATTATGTAAATTATGGTTTATTATTATTATTATTATTATTATTATTATTATTATTATTATTATTATTATTATTATTATTATTATTATTATTATTGTTGTTGTTGTTGTTGTTGTTGTTGTTGTTATTATTGTTATTATTATTATTATTATTATTGGTATTATTATTATTATTGTTATTATCATTTTCATTATTTTATATATATTTATGTTTATGTTGCAAATTAATTAAAGATGAAGTGAGGAAAACAGCCAATCAGATGGCTAAAGATTAGAACAAAGAAACGGGAGAGAGAAGCAGGGAAGGACCGAGAGAGAGAGAGAAGGCTGGTGGGGGGTTTCGGCTGGCGGTGCCGAGCACCATCATCACCACTAAGAAGAGCGGTGGCCAATGAGTTCAAAGAGGCAGCGGCGGTTGAGATCAACGGCAGAAGGTGGCGTACCCGAGGAGAGAAGTCCCGCCGGCGCCAAATCTTTAACAGCAAATTTCAGCCGACTACGGCGACCAAACGGAGCGAGACCGGTGCCATTCGACTCCTTGACAAGCTTTGATTTGGTACATGCCTTGCCCCCTAAGGTTTACCGGAGGAGGAGATCAGAATTGTGGAGGCTAAACTTTTCAAGGCAATTTTTGGCGAGACGCCAACGATTGGCGGCAAGTGGCTATGGTTTTGGTGATCCTAGCATTGAGACGAGTCCAGTGGTGTAAAGATCGCTCCATTCAGCCATCGACAGCGAAGGCGTGTGGCCAGCCGACAGTGCACTGGCAGCAGTGCGTGGGAGAAGTTAGGCAGCTCTGTTTTTCATTTTGATGTGACCTGCAACATTCGTTTAATTGGATATTGTGAGAGTAAACTCGAAACTCCTTTATTTCAGTTATTAATTGATTTACATTATATTTAGCGGAGTTTAGTTTGTAATTGTTAAGTAATTGTGGAAATGTGTTAATGAGTATGAGTGGGGAGGACCCAAGAGGAATCGCTGGTATTGTATTGGGTAGTATTGACTGTTAAGCTTGTTTTAAAAGTGTTTTGTGTTCTGTTGACTTGGGATGATATCCGAGTTTAGGAGAGATTCTACCGAAATCTCGGTAAGAGTCTCAATAGTCTTTAAGTTGTGTCTGGATACGTGAGTCATTCTTTTCTGATAATATCCTTTGTTGTCCAGTGTCATTGTTTCTGGCGTCTTCTTGGTTTCAAAGGCTACACTTCCGAGGAAAGCCAATCAGACGCGTTGTTAGTTAAGTGAGTGATACTCTCTAATATGTTATTCTGTCTTTATATGAAATTGCATCTATTGTGTGTGTGTGTGTGTGTGTGTGTGTATTATGCATTATTATTGCATAAATGCATGTTAACATTTGACTGTGGTTGATGAATTAATATTCTATATTACATCATGATTGTGGTTGATGGATAGAGATCAGGAGGATACAGTACCACCTAAACATTTTGATATGGATACGGATATGGGTACTATTATGATTATGATTCTGATGAGATTGAGAAGATGAGCTATAACTGGTAGATGCTAGCTGGGCCTGCTCATCGCCAGGGCCACTATTAGTCTAGTCAAGGCTGCATGGTACAGACCAGTGCTGGCCGGGCCCATTTGACATAAGAGATAGATTATTGGATTCAGAGAGCCAGGATAGGAGGATCGGCTCCCCATATTGAGTATTAGTGTGGTACTGTGGATCGTATCTTATCCTTGCTTGATAGTGTGATTTGTCTGTTTTGGTGACATGGTGTATAGCACGAACATTAGAAACTTGTCTGTAGGACACCATTTTAATATATTAGTTAGTATCATTCATTGAGTCGAATGCTCATTCCTGTTCAATTATATTTTTCAAGTCAAGGAATAAGCTTGTAAAGAGACTATGGTTAAGTAGAACCATCAAGTGCCCTTTGGCAGTGTTTTGTGTATAAGTACTAAGTTATGTAAATAGTATGTATAATTGTATCATAATTCTAAAACTCCACAATGTTACCTTTACTGCTTGTATTTTATGTAATTATTAATTACTATGTATATTTCAAGTTAAGATAGTGTTTGTTAAGCAGAATCCAATTATATGATAAATGATGTTTATGAGATAATTGGGCTACTAGCCCAGTGTGGCTTTGATTTTTAATTGATGTTAGTTTAGATCTGCTTAACGTGTGGGCTCATAGCCCTATCATGTGTTATTTTGTCGCATTGTGTGAGGTTAGGCTTACTATGAGCACTGGTAGCCACATGCATTTCCTGTGTCCTAGTGCCGGTCACGTGCCCTCGGGTTCGGGGCATGCATGATCTTTCTTGATTATATAATTCAGCCTACATTGGGATTTCAATCCCAATGTCTATAATTTTTATGTGATATATTTTAATGATTATTGACATGTATAAATGAATGATAAATGATTTGATTGGATGTTAATTGAAAGAATAACTCTAGACAAGTCTAAAGATAGTATGGTATACCTAGGGTTTCCTAACCCTATTTCTATGAAGTGATTAATATGTTTATGTGATTAAGTGATATAGAAAATAAGTTTTATGATGAGTTAATAATGAGTTAATGATCTTAAATGGATGATGAGATTGATTTTATGAATCGGTCATAAGAGATAAGCATGATACTTGAAAGGTTACTTGTTAAGTTAATATATATGGAAGGTGTTAAGTGTACTAAGTTGGATGTTAAATTGAATTGATATAAAGATCAAGATATATTGTGTTTGACTTTAGAAAAGTCATAATGTGGGTTATAATGTGATTTCATATGGGCTAATAAAGGCAAAGTATGCAAGACTTTGAAAGTCAACATGTTATGTGCAAGTGATGAGTGCACTTCTAAGTGCAACTCCAAGTATATGTGAATATTATATGTGCATGGGATAGTTATGGGATAGGATAGCATGATGCTAAACAAATACTAAGTATTGAACTAAATATTATGTTAGAGCTTAAGGAGTAATAGAAGTTCAAAAAAGGCCATAAGTACTAGGAGTAAAGTAACCACAAGGTGAGTAAACATTATGTTCAAGTTACAAGTACAAGTTATTATGTTATATGAACCTTCGATATCTTGAAATCCAAGTTCTTTTCTATTTTAATTATGACTAAATGATTTCTTTGTAAGCTTGGTTGCCAAAGGACAATTGGTCCAAAATCATTTTTGATAAAGAATCTTTGTGAATTGTTACCTTGCCTTACTTTCTCTCTGGAACCACACTTTTATTTATATTTTGTTTAATAAGTTAAAATGTTGTTGTTATTATGTTACATGTGATTGCATTCTTAAATGCTATTGTTATAAGTATTTGCCATTAGCTCTAGCTATGGTATCTATAAACCCTTTATGCAGAAATCCTTATGTCAATGCGGGTAATCATCGATACTTGTGCACATAGTCTTAACCTGATGGATAGAGGTAGTATATCCACCTCAGCTAGAAGGGGCGATTCTAACCGTGGCGCCTGATCAGTTTCATGACTCTTTACAAGTTACAAGTTGATTTCTATGAACTTTGCTCATTTGCAAACCATGATTTATGAATCTTGAACCCTTATAAAGGGATATATGTTATTTTACAAGTTTTATTGTTTAATCATTGAGATCATCTATCTCACCCCTTTTTCTTGTGTGATTTCAGGTGAGTATTATGAGGAGGCAAAATGATCACTCAAGCAATCTACTCCACTTAGAAAATTCTCTTATTAAAGTTTATTACTATGATATGTTATAATGAATCTCTAGACTCTCCAAGAGTTCTTATTTTGGGAGTCTTATTTTGGAACTATATGTTTGATGATTTATTTTGAAGTCTTAAAAATGTTCATTTATTTTGGGATTATGTTTAAAGTATATTTAACTATTCCTCCACAACTTAAGGTTTTCCTTTATAAAAGGTTTTATCAAGTTAATGCATGAGGTTCGGTATGATCCTAGGCAAGGTTATTATATGCATTAATGGGTTCTACAGACATGGATGATCTTATGTCTCCCCATATTCTAGAACTGTCATATCTCTAAAATTGGGATGTGACAATTATGTGTGTTTCTGTTTATAAAATGCTCTTTATCCTAAAATTCTAAGATGGTATCAGAGCGTCTAATGGTATTAAAAGGCCTATGATAAATAAAGAAAGAGTTTATTTTTAGTGAAAATGTCAGATTTTTTATGTCTTTGGTTAAAATTTGCTTTTTTGGAAATTCTACCATTTTAAGGGTGAGAAATGTGTTGATAGTTAGTTGTTGAAGAAAGTTCAAGTCCAAAAAATAAAATTTGATGAATGACCTGCATGTCTCAAAACTAAAATAACTTAAAAAGGACCAAAGGAAGTCCAAAAAGTATTGCGAGAATGGACCTTTTTATGTCCATAAACTGAAAATGTGAGAAGGAACATGTGCATGTCTTAAAACCGTAAAAACTCTTTCAAGGGACATGTTCGTGCCATAATCTGCTAAAAAACTCTTTGAAGGGACTTTAACGTTCCAAAAACTACAAAGTGAAAATTTATTGTCGTTATTATAGTTGAATGTTAGTGTTGTCGTTATGGTAGGAAAAAAATGAAAATTGATTATGAAATTAGAAAAATTTTATGGAGCAAAGTTTATGTTAAGTAGGATATTTGAGTTAATTTATAACCTCCAATTTTAGCAAAGATCATAGCAACGAGGAATGTTAAAGTTGCTGAGATTTTTGTTTAAAATCAAAGCAAATAAAGGAAGCAAATGGATCTCCTTATTTGTGGCAAAACTTGTAGGAAGCTTGTCTAGGATTAGGTAGATTAGTTATTGACTAAAAAAGTCATTCTCTTCTTATAAAAGGGAGGCTGCTACTGCTGTAAATTGTGAGAAAGATAGTATCCAAGTGTTAAAAAGTTCATAGAAAATGAGGAAAAATAAGAGCAAAAATCTTTATTTTGTTGTTCTTCCATACTCTATTTTCCTTTAATTATTATGTGTGTTTTTGTTATAATTATGTGTGTTTTTGTTATAAAATATTTTTTCTCCCTAAAATTCTAAGATGGTATTAGAGTATCTAATGGTCTTAGAGGGCCTATGGTGAATAAAGAAAGAGTTTATTTTTGAGTGAAAATGTCAGTATTTTGATGTCTTTGGTCAAAATTTTTTTTAGAAAATTATACCATTTTAAGGGTGAGAAATGTGTTGAAGGATGTTCAATTCCAAAAAACAAAATTTGATGAATAACTTGCATGTCTCAGAACTAAAACAACTTGAAAGGGACTAAAGCAAGTCCAAAAATTATTGCGAGAAGGGACCTTTTTATGTCCATAAACTAAAAATGTGAGAAGGAACATGTACATGTCTTAAAACTACAAAAAACTCTTTAAAGTGACATGTGCATGTCCATAATCTGCTGAAAAACTCTTTGAAGGGATCTTAGCATGTCCAAAAACTGAAAAGTGAAAATTTATTATTGTTGTTATAGTTGAATGTTGGTGTTGTCGTTGTGGTAGAAAAAAATAAAATTTTTTTTATGAAATTAGAAAAATTTTATGGAGTAGAGTTTATGTTAAGGAAGAGATTAGAGTTAATTTTAAACCTCCAATTTCAACAAAAACAATAGTAAAGAGGAGTGTTGGAGTTGTTAAGTTTTTTGGTTAATATCAAAGCAAATCAAGAAAGCAATGGCTCTCTTATTTATAGCGAGATTCCGTAAGAAGTTTGTCTAACATTAGTTAGATTAATAGTTGAATAAAAAGCCATTCTCTTCCTATGATAAAGAAACTATTGCTATTGTAAATTGTGAGAAAAAGAGTGAGAAAGTGTAAGAAAGTTTGTAGAAAATTAAGAGAAAGAATATCTCTATTTTGTTATTCTTTCATTTGTGTTTGTGAAATTTTCTTTCTTTCCAAATTTTTAACATGCTATAAGAGCATTTAATAGTTTTAGAGGCCTATGGTGAATAAAAAAAGAGTATAATTTTGAGTGAAAATGTTAGAGTTTTGATGTCCTAGGTTAATATTATTTTTTTTCAAATTCTACCAATTTTAAGGGTGAGAAATGTGTTGATAGTTGGCTGTTAAAGGACCTTCAAGTCCAAATTGAAATTTGTTCAAAGACCTACATATCTCTAAATTGAAACAACTTGGAAGACACCAAAACAAGTTCAAAAATTATCGTGAGAAGGGAACTTTTTACGTATATATACTAAAAATGTGAGAAGGGACCTATGCATGTTCTAGAACTACAAAAAACTCTTTGAAAGAACTTGTGAATGTCTATAAACTGTCAAATCTTAGTATGTCCAAAAACTATAAAGTGAAAATTGTTGTTATTATTATAGTTGAATATTGGTATTATTGTGTTGGTTAAAGAAAAAGCCAAAAATTTGTTATGAAATTATAAGACTATTTTTAGATTGCTTTGGATAATATATGTTTTTCTACAAATTCTACCATTTTTAAGAGTGAGAAATGTGTTGATAGTTGGTTGTTGAATGACCTTCATGTCCAAAAAATGAAATCTATTAAAAGATTTGCAAATTCCCAAACTGAAACAACTTGGAAGAGACCAAAGTAAGTCTAAAAATTATTGCAAGAAAGGACCTTTTTATGCCTATAAACTGAAAATGTGGGAAGGAACCTATCCATGTCCTTAAACTACTGAAAAACTCTTTGAATGCATCTTAGCATGTCCAAAATCTGTAAAGTGAAAACTTGTTGTTATTATAGTTAACTATTTGTGTTATTGTTGTGGTTGAAGAAAAAGCTTAAAATTTGTTATGAAATTAGAAAAATTTTATGGAGAAGAGTTTGTGTTATGGAGGAGATTAGAGTTTGTTAACCCAAATTGGCTACATATTTGATTTTGATGATAACAAAAGAATTAGAAAACTAGTTGGTTGTGTTTTGTTTGTGTATTCTAATATATCTTGTAGGTTAAAAGAATCACCTAACTTGCAGAATTTGCATGTTAAAAGTAAATTAGATCCAATTGCTTAAAGTTTCAAGTGTTTATAACATGGTGTACAAAAGCATCAATACAAGATTAGAAGACTATACAAAGAAAATAAAACTGATCTAAGAAGAAGACATAGAATTCAAGTAAGAATGTTGTAGCTTGGGCCACGTTGCCACAACATGTTTTCTTTGAATCCCACACCAAAATTTCATAGTTTTTAACACCCAGACTCCCTCTATATATACCTTACACCTCTTAACAGTTTTTACTCACAGTTATCTTCTATCTTTTCTCTAACTCTCCCAAACCCTATTTCTAAGCCTCCTAAGCTCCCAAAACCTTATTGCTAAGCTTCCTAATCACTCAAAATCCTATTTTATAAGCCTCCTAATTAAGCAAAGGTGTGATTTAAGTCCTTCCCTTCAAGAAGAGTTCGTGCTGTTCAAGAATATTTTTTTTTAAAAAGGAGAACTTGTGTTGTTCCAAAGCTAAGATGGAACTTAGATCCGATGCCAAGCTTGTTCCCTATGTTCCTCGTTGTCAAAAACTAAAAGTAAGGTTCTTTCCTTTTTCTTTTTTTTTTTCAATTTTGATTAGAATTCTCTCTCTCTTCTACCTTTCTTTAAGATCTAAATTTGAAAAGATCTAATTTTCTGTCAATTAAAACCTTATCTAATTAACAAATCTCTAAATTAATCAAATCATGATAACGAAGACTATGGCTTAAAAATCCTTCCTTTATAAGAAAAAGAACTGTATGGGATTTGATTCACATTCTAAAGGATACGCTGGCATGCAGCTTTTAAGGCATCAACTCCACTAAAATACTACTTCTTCTCTCCATCACTTTCTTCATATAGTTAGGGCTAAAATTATTTTTCTTAAATAAAAATTTTAATTTTAATTTTCTTTTCTATTATTCTTTATTTTCTTTATTACAATTATTTAGATTATTACTAGTACCTACTGTAGTTGTTTAGATTAGTTTTGGGAAATATGTGCCATGCCTAGAATCCCATAAGGGCTAGAAGAAAGATCTCTTAATTTTACCATTTTGATTTATAATAGTTTTAAGTAGATTTTTTTATTTTGCTTTATTATTGCCACTGCTTAATATTTCCAATGCATTGCATAAATAATATTTGTTTCATACATCATATTATATATGTTCATGCATGTATAAAATAAAAAAAAATAAAAAAACTCTTTTTTTATTTTTTACAAAAACTATTTTGTGTTTAGGCCAAACTAAAGAAATAGATTTTTTCTTGAATTACTTTTAACCAAAACCTAGTCCTCGAGTCCTCTTTAGTCATTCGAGGATTAATACTTTTCCTTCAAATGAGTTGTACAATTTTCAAGTCAATCAAATTGGGTTTTTCCTTTAATTTTTCCAAATAAAATAAAATAGAATTAAAGTGGCAACTCCTTTTGCAAAATACAATTTACAAAATGCAATTTTTTGAACTCATAGTGAGTTCTAATCATGAAATTTCTTTCAAGGAGCATTTTGATCTCTTCGCAGATCAAATTGGTACTTACACGAGGCCTCACAAGATGTTGCTTTCTCTAAGCTAAAAGAAACACGATACTGGATGGCTGGCAATCAGGATCATTAAATTCACTTATAGAATATATAGTTGATTGTAGGAAAAGACAAACAAAAAATTGAACTGAACTGAAAACTTGAAATAAATGTTGTCTAAGGTTGAGATCTTTTGACAACTAGTTAAAATATTTTTGAAAATCAAAATTTGATCTCTCTAATATTTCCTTCCAATGGCTAGAATTATTTGAACTATAATAGGACACCTAAGCTAACTTAGAGATTTCAATGAAGTTGGGAGTTATTGTAAAGAGTTTAATTGCAAAATATTTTCTCATCTTACAATTCTTCATCCTTTTGAGCTAAAATATTTTTTTAAATTTTGGTTTCTTGATTTTTCAAAAAAAATTTTATCTTGGGCAGAATTCTAATCTATATAGATTTCTGCAAGTGAGTCATCTAAGAGTTCTTTTTCATTTTTCTTATAACAGTTTCACTTAGCACCTGTAAGCTAGTGAGAAGTTTCACGTAGCATCTATAAACTGGAGAGAGGCAGCAAATGCCTAAGAAAGTTTATGTAAGTGGAGGTTGCAAGCACCTTCAAAACTTAAGGGCGAGAAGGTGGAAATAACTTTCTCTGGGTAGTCTTCTAGGGTATATAGGAGCTACTATAAAAGGCTCGACTCTGGTCCATTAATAGAGTTGCTTAGTGGAGAGAAAATATCTAAGTAGATTGCTTAGAGGATTGAATGTAGGCAAGAGGGCGAACTAGTATAAATCACTTGTGTCATTTTAGGGCTAAACTAGTATCAATTGCTTGTGTCATTTTTTCTCCTCCCTATTCTCCTATTCATCTATCTTTCCCTATGTTTTTTATCTTGCTAGTTACTATTATTTTTTAATCTCAAGAAATGGGTTTATAAAAAGGAACTTACCTAATTAAATCTACTTTTGTCAACTTAATCATGTAAAATGATTTTGAGAAAGTTCAAATAGTCATAGCTCACTTATAAATCATTTTAATTCTATTATATTTAAAATAGTCATCTAACTATTTTTTTTAAAACTAAATTAGCAAGAGTCCAGTGATAGACTTGATGCCTAACTTTGATCATTAACTACTAAAATATTATTAGATGTCTATTAAAAGTTTTGCTTCACTTTAGTAATCTAATTCACTACACATTCTTTTTCTTTTAAGTGTATTTGAGTCATTCCAAATTTCAAATAATTTATTTTGCCTTAAGAATTTCTTGTGAGGATTAGTGATGCTTTGGCTTGAATTCGAAAGAATTTGAAAAAAGTTGAATTCACCCTCCTTTTAAATTCTAGAAGCCTAACTTTCAAAGTTAATTTTATTATAAAAATTGCCTCACACAATATATAATAAAATAGATAAGAACTCAAAATTTAACATGGTCAGCGTAAGCCTACTCCATAAAAATAATTTCACTAGTTAATTAAAGAGTACAACCACTAATAAACACACAAACACTTAATTTTCCTTAGCCCAAGTACACTCAAAATATAACAATCTCACAATAATATCAGAAATGTACTCTACACAAACAATTTATGAAACACTACTTAACAATATTAGCTTCCATTACTAAAGTTCTCAACCCTTTCCAACTCTTACCAACACGCTTTGATAAGTGCATATTTATCTATGTTTTATCCCCTGATCTTACTATGTTTTATATTTAAATTGAGTTTGATTTGTTTGTTAAGTGTTATTTTAGAGTTCTTTTAGGGATTTCTATATTTTAGAAGCCAAGAATCAATTTAGTTTGGAATGACGAAGCTAAGCTAAAAAAAAATGGTGCACTTTGGGTGAAGGATTGAAGACCTATGCTAAAGCCACACCCAAGGACGCGGGCGTGGTGTTGGCCGTGTGGAATATGTAGGCAAAGTTGGTATTTTGACAGCTTTGGACACCTTGGAGTATTTTAAGCATAACTTGAGCTACAAATGTCCGATTGAGACAATTTAGGTATCGTTGAAAAGAGAAAGAGCTACAAAAGTCATGAAGACTGCAAAGCCTAATTCGATGGTTTTTAAGTCCTATGGGCAGGCCCATAGTCGTGGGCCAAGCTGTGGGGTAGAGGTCAATTTTCAACTTCACCCAAAAAGTTCCACGGGCTACCCCATGATCGTGTGGCTGCTCATAAGAACATCCCAGATCTTAATATAATAGCAAATCAAAGGCAAAAGAGAGAGAGAGCCACGGAGGAGGTGCCATATGGTTCCTTAGCTCTTGTAAATCATATATTTTCATTCCATAGAAGATTTATAGCTATTCTTTAAGGAAGATCCACTAGATCTAAAGCATTAATCAAGGATTGAGATCAAGATTTCCTCAAGCTTTGTCATGAATTATTTGGGTTTTCTTAATCTTTATCTTTCTTTGATGTCATCAGTTTCTAGTATAAACTAATTACTTTTTATTTAGATTTGATGATGATTGTTTTATTTTCATGATTATCTTATTATTCTAATTAGCAAAAGCTAGCTTGTTAATTAGATATTGTTTTCATATTATTGACTTGAGAAAGCTTGGTATGAATTGATCACTCATGTTAATTGAGGGTTGATTAGGGCACTAGAGATAGGCCTACAAAACCCTTGGTATTTGGTTCCTTGTTCTTAATGCATGAACTATTTGATTGTGTTTAAGAAGAGATTCCTTACACTCTACCTAGGAATTAGGGATTAAATCACTTGAGAGAGATTTTAATCTAAGTTAGTGGAATGCTAATTCAATTCATTCTTTGATGTAATTGATTCCATTATTCATGGAATGCAAGAGAGCTAGGGGGATTCACATCTAGATAACCTAATCTTTGTTTATATCTATCAATTATCTCATTGTTATCTTTAGTTCTTTTTGTTTTAATTTAGTTTACTTTAATTATTCTGAAATATTGATCGCTAGATAATAGTTGAAGTTTGAGCTAATACTTGTATAGTGTCCTCATGGGATCGACCTCATTACTGCTATACTACCTGAATGATAGGTGCAGTTGCCTTTAGATAGGGTAGAATAGACGTTGAGTTTATTTTATAACCTAGAGGGTGTGTTTTTTGGCCTTTTTGCTGGGGATACTTTTATATAATATTAGTAAAACAATGGAGACTATTGATCTAGTTTCTATTTGTGAAAAAAAAATGAATGAATTTTTTTTTACTTTATTTAATTGTATTTTATTTTATTTTTAAATTTTTTTCTTTGAGTTTTTTATCTTTCAAGTAAATATTAGAAGAATGTATCCAATGGATTACTACAATCAATGGCAACCCACCCAAGACTAGGGAAGAATTAGAACTGCTGGCTCTCTTCCAGATGATCTTGTCATAGATTTGACGGGGCAGCTTGCGGCGATGAACACAAAGATCTATGTTTTGGCCTTATTGTTTGAGTTCTAACTATGTTTTGTGAATGGTGTGCAGAAGGACATCAGAGTCAATATTGCTAGAATTGGAATGAGTATGCAAATCTAAACAGTTGGACTATATAGGTGATGGGCAAGAACCGTATTACAACCCTTATAGCAACACCTACAATCTTGGATGGGGGCATTATTCAAATTTTTCATGGAATGACCAATCTATTATGAGACCTCCATTTGGATTTCAATTTCAGTAGTCTTATCAATCTCAGTAGCCAATGGAGAGTGACTTGGAAGAGATGTTCAAAAAATTCATGGCAATTTCAAAGATGAGATTTTAGTCCACAAAGGCAGCTTTGAGGGATCAAAAGGATTCTATTAACAATTTAGAATTCCAAGTTGGGGAAATTGTGAAAATGCTAAATGAGGAACCTTAAGTCAGTTTGCCTAACAATAATGAAGCCTATCCGAAAGAGCAACTCAAGGCTAGTACCATGAGAAGTGGTGAAGAGTGGAAAAACCCCAAATTTGAAGAAACAATGGAGGATGAAGAAGTTCAACACATTAAGGAGACTACCCCACCTTTCAGCTAATACCAAGCATGCATCAGTTATGAGCCCAACAAGCTAGTAGTTTCCAAAGTGTTTGAACTATTCTATGATGATAGGAGTGATGGAGATAGTGAAAGTATTAAAGAATGTGACAGCATATAAGAGGAAACTTTAGGAATACAAGAGCAAGAGAAGGCCATAACCTCTAACATTCCATTTTTCTTATCTTTTGAAGAACAACTCTCAATACCAACACTTCCTCCTCAAAAACCTCAACCACTAGTACTTGAAAATTAACCCACAATTGATCATACACCTTTACCAACTTTCTCTAAATGCTTATTTGAAGGAGAAGCAAATACATGGCCAATATTTATGTCTTCTAAATTTTCTGAAGAGAGGGGGATCACTCATATGGAAGTTTTGCAAGAAAAGGCAAGAGAATTTGGATGGACCATCTTTGATTTGCAAGAAGCGGATGAAGTAGTTTTGAATATTTGGTTGATTAACGCTTGGACAATTGATAATCCATGGGTGAAGTTGTTTGATGTTATGCCTAAAAACATCAACTCAAGTTGTGCAAACCACAAAGCGACAATGAAATATCTTTTAAGGTTTGAAATTACAAGGAAGAGGTGCAAGGGCCACAATCTTTGCATAAATCTCTTCATTTTAATTTTTGGAGCTAAGCAACATGATGAGACCTCTATTTCTTTGAATGGAGATAGATAACAATAACATCCAGCTAATACGACGTTAAAGAAGTGTTGAATGGGAGGCAACCCATTATTTTTCAAGTTTTCATTTTTGGTGTTTTTCTTTCATTCAATTTGTTTTGTTTTATTTTTTATCTTAATAATGGATCTCACTTGATTGGTTTCAAGTACTATCTCTGTAAGTAGAACTAATTTATCATTGAAGCAAGCAACTGAGCAGAAATCCTGGAATTGATTCATGGAATACTCAAGGGAAGTCCTCTTCACTTTTCTATTTTTTTACTTGTTTATAACACATTGGAAGCAATGTGTTACTTAAGTGTGGGGGAGAGGTGTTTTATTGTGCCCTATCTTTTATTGAATCTTGCATTTAAGTAAATTGAGTTGTGGTGATAGTTTGATTTGAAATTAACTCTCTCTAATGATAAATTAGTCTAATTTTGCTATGAAAATAACTTGATGAAGTGTGGCTTAATTGAATTGATCATGTGTTAAGGATTGAATGTGGTGGTCATGATTAGGAAATTTAACTTTTTGCAAATTTTTGTATGCTTGAAATTTGAAACTTTAGTTACACTTTTTGAGCCTATTTTATTCCACTGTTACTTTTGTTCTAATTTAGTAGAAATACTTAATACCTTAGGTGGCTTGACTATTTTTCTTGAAAAAAAAAAGATCGTGCAAAGGAGCTTTGAAAATTTTTACATATTCCCCTATTCTTAACTCTTTTAAGCAAAGGAGGTTAAGATTATAAATAGTGCTAGAGCCATGCCCAAGGATGCGCGCGTGGTGTTGGCCTTGTGGAATACATAGGCAAAGTTGGTATTTTGATAGCTTTGGACACCTTGGAGTATTTTGAGCTTAACTTGAGCTACAAATGTTTGATTGAGGCAATTTAGGTATCATTGAAAAGAAAAAGAGCTACAAAAGTCATGAAGACCACAAAGCCTAATTCAATCGTTTTCAGGTCCTATGGGCGGGTCCACAGCTGTGGGCCAGCCCGTAGGGTTGAGGTCAATTTGCAACTTCATCCAGAGAGTTCCACGAGCTGCCCCACGGTAGTGGGGCTGCCCGTGGGAATGCACCAGATCGCAATATAATAGCAAATCGAAGGTAGAAAAGAGAGAGAGAACAGCGAGGGGAGGTGCCATATGGTTCCTCGGCTCATGTAAATCATATATTTTCAATCCAGAGAAGATTTATAGTTGTTTTTCAAGGAAGATCCACTAGATCTGAAGCATTAATCAAGGATTGAGATCAAGATTTCCTCAAGCTTTGTCATGAACTATTTGGGTTTTCTTAATCTTTATTTTTCTTTATTGTTTTCAGTTTCTATTATGAACTAATTGCTTTTTATTTAGATTTGATGAACCTTAGTTTCAATTGTATGAATTGAATGAATTCAGTTTCAATGAATTCATCTTTGATTGTTTTATTTTCATGATTAATCTTATTATTCTTATTAGCAAAAGCTAGCTTGTTAATTAGATATTGTTTTCATATTATTGACTTGAGAAAGCTTGATATGAATTGATCACTCATGTTAATTGAGGGTTGATTGGGGCACTAGAGATATGCCTACAAAACCCTTTGGTATTTTGTTCCTTGTTTTTAATGCATTAACTATTTAATTATGTTTGAGGAGAGATTTCTTACACTTTACCTAGGAATTAGGGATTAAATCACTCAAGAGAGGTTTTAATCTAAGTTAGTGGAACTCTAATTCAATTCATTATTTGATGTAATTGATTCCATTATTCCTGGAATGCAAGAGAGCTAGGGGGATTCACATCTAGATAACCTGATCCTTGTTATCTATCGATTATCTCATTGTTATCTTTAGTTCCTTTTGTTTTAATTTAGTTTACTTTAATTATTCTGAAATATTGATCGCTAGACAATAGTTGAAGTTTAAGCTAGTACTTGTATAGTGTTCTCGTGGGATCGACCTCGTTACTGCTATACTACCTGAATGATAGGTGCATTTGCCTTTAGCTAAGGTAGAATAGATGTTGAGTTTATTTTATAACCTAGTGGGTGTGTTCAGCACGCATCATGCTTGAACACACCCTTTTAAATAACACATATGCCTATATATGTTGGCTACAAAGTCGGCAATCAAGTTGCCAAAACCATCCAAAATAAGTTGTTTAACTTGACTTGTCAATATCATACAAAGTTGGCAACAAACTGGTCAAAAATCATACAAGCCAAGTTTAACTTGACTTCTTCTTCCTTTTCTTTATTAATTTATTTTTTACTTAATTATTAAGCACTTCTAATATTAATTTTATGGGCTGAATTTTTAACAATCTCTCCCTCCAAACCATAAAATAAATATGGTTCCACTCAATCTTTAAAATGCACCTTTTTCACTGATGCCAGCACATATATGTTTTTATTTTTCAATTCATTTCTAACTCTACCATATGCTACATTATCAGTAATTGTGCTTCCCATCAATTTATAAAGATTTCTTCTTCTAAATTTCTCACCTTTCATGATTACAAGACCATTTCAACTTACTCTCATGACTCCACTTGAATAGAACATCCATAACCTAAAGCATCTAATTTGCCCAAGGAAATTAAACTCCTCTTGAACTTGGTAATATATCTCACATCACCAAATGTCCTTATATTGCCATCATGCATTTTGATTTTCACTTGGCCAATACCTTCAACCTTGAACTTTTCATCATTATATAGCTTGACATATTCATCATTTCCATCTTCAAATTTATTAAACTGCTCCTATTTTGAGCAAATATGAAAAGGGAAAGCGGAATATATTATCCACTCATTACATAATGGATCCTTTATAATTTTCTTTTCATCAACTGTATTAACAGTAAGCACATCAGGCTCACAAATACCATCATCTCTAATTGCAAAATTTGCAAAACCAACATTAGCGAATTTGCCTCGACTTTTCTTGAATTTATTGAATTCTTCAAAATCTTCTTTCCTCTTTTTACAATGGTACTCGATGTACCCCTTCTCATGTCAGTAAGAACACCCTTTGTCAGAATAGTCGACTCATGGTCTTGAACCTAATCTTAATTTATTATTTCCTTTATTTCTTCCTCTTGAATAACTTCTACCATGACTAGAACTCATCACTAAATTTTCACCATCATTACCGTTTTTTAACTCCTTCAATCTTTTATGCTCTAAAATTACAATAGTGATTTCCTCCACTATCACTAACTTTTTTTCAACTATCATTGCGGTTACTAAACTTTCATATGATGATGGCAGAGAGGCTAAAAGAATGATTGGCTCATCTTCGATTCTTACACCTAGACTAGCCAACTGAGTGATTAGCCATTTGAAGATATTAAGATGATCTCAAACACTAACACCTTCATTCATCTTCAATCCATACAATTTTTTCTTCAAATATAATTGGTTCATGAGCAATTTATATGTACACATCTCCTCCAATTTCTTCCATAAACTAGTTGGAGAGGTCTCATTTAATATATCATAGTTCACATTAGGAGCTAACATCAATCATATCGTACTTATAACCTTTTGCTGTAAATCTTCCCATTCTTTATTCTAAAAAATTGCAGGTTGCTTCTCATTCAAAGCTTTAATTAATTCTTGCTGCATAAGGATATCTTTCATAATACTTTACCATAACCTAAAATTATTTTTCCCATCAAATAGCTTCACCTCGAACTTTGGTCCCATCATTCCTATGATTTTTGACATTTCGAATTAGTCTCTAATACCACTTATTATAAAATAAAATAGACGGGAATCCAAATTTAACGTGGTTTAGCTTAAGCCTACTCCATAAAAATAACAGTAATTAATTAAAGAGTATAATAACTAATAAATACTCAAACGCTTAATTTTTCTTAGCCTAATTACACTCAAAATATAACAATCTCGCAACAATATCACAAATGTATTATATCCATACAATTTATGAAACACTACTCAATAATACTAGCTTCAATACTAAAGCTCTCAACCCTTTCCAACTCTCACCAGCACACTTCAACACACCCTTTCAAATAACATATATGCCTATGTATAGAGGTTACAACGTCAGCAACAAAGTTGCTAAAACCATCCAGAAAAAGTTGTTCAATTTAACTTGTCAACATCAAACAAAGTTGGCAACCAATTAGTCAAAAAATGCAATTTATATCATGGGCCCAAGTCCACCTTGCATCATGGACATGGGTCCAAAACTCAATGTTTCATTTAAAAAAAATTCACAGAGGAAACTACATTCTTCTTCTTCTTCTTCTTCTTCTTCTTATTGTGGATATGCAATATCTTCTTCTTTGAAATAGTAAAGCCCAATCATCTTTTTTTTTTCTTCTTCTTCTTTGAAATTGCTTTGTTTTTTTATTATTTTTTGCTTGAAACTATTTTTGTCTTCTTCTTCTTCATATTTCTATCATAATCTTCATTTTTTGTGAGTTTTTTATACTGTTTTGTATGAAGATTTTTAGTTTTTTTTTATTTGAAGTTCGATTGCTTTGTATTTTCATCATTTAATATTAAACTTTAAATTATTAGGTTTATTATATTTAAAATTTAAGTTCATCATATATAATTATCAGTTTCATTATATATAAAGTTTAGGTTCAGCATATATCACATGCAGATTTATTATCTTTTTACTGTCAAATTCATAATTTAATTATTTTATAATTTAATTTCATTTATTCCTCATATTTAAAATTTTTATTATTTAATATTCCACATATAATCATGAGATTTATTATATTTAAAGTTTATGTCCATCACATATAACTATCAAGTTCATTAGATATAACATTTAGATTCATCATATATCACATGCAGATTTACTACCAGATTCATAATTTAATTATTTTATAATTTAATTTCATTCATTTCTCATGTTTCAAATTTTCATCATTTAATATTTCTCATATAATTTTGAGGTTCATTAGATTTAAAGTTTATATTCATCACATATAACTATTAGGTTCATTAGATTTAACATTTAAGTTCATCATACATCACATGCAGATTTATTATATTTTACTACTAGATTCATAATTATAAATCAATAATAATATCTATTTTTTATTAATCAACAATTAACTCTAAGATTTAGCACAGAAATTAAAAAAAAAAAAAAGAGTAATAGTTATAGAAAACTTACTCGCAATGAAATAGAGTTTTGATAATGTGAATGATTATTGAGTTTCATTGTATAAGATAATGAAGTTAATAGAAAGTAGTTCATGTAGTGTAGTAGTGGACAATTTTTAGAGTTGAGCGATTGAAAGATTTTGGAGAATCAGAAGGTTTTTGATTTGAGAAAAATGAGTATAGAGCACGAAGAAAGTGAACAACGAGGAGGAATGATTTCTGATTTTTGAAGTTTAAGTTTTAATTAAAAATTTAAAAAAAAAAAAAAAAAAAAGGAAGGCAGTAGTTTAATGAAATGGTGAGTTTTAGACCTAGGTCAATAATGCAAAGTGGACCTGGGTCCATATTATAAGAACTCTTTAAAAACCATATAAGCCAAGTTCAACTTAACTTCTTCTCTTTTTTTTATTAATTTTTTTTTACTACACTTCTAATATTAATTTTATGGGCTGGATTCATAACAAATTTCAAATCTCCAATTGTAGCATAAATCTCTAGAAGGAGGATAAATATGATTTAATTCCAATCTCAATTTTCAAACCGATAGTATTGTGTCTATCTAATAGTATTGTGTCTATATGGCTGAGGAGAAAAAAGTTTTCTTATTCCGATTCTAGGAAAGCTTAAGGTTGCATTTGGTTGGCACCTAAGAACTGGAAAGGACAACACTAAAATATTTAGTCTAGCATTTGTCAAGTTTTAATATCATAAGGACTAGATAACAACTAAATTTTGTCCAGTCTCACCACTTAATTTTAGTCCTCTTCGTATAAGGAGGACAAACTTATTCCTCTTTGGAGATTAAAATTTAGTTCTTCATTTCTAAAACTATTCTCACGTAAATAGAAACTTATTTTTTTTAGTTTTATTTTTTAACTTATGTTTTTAGTTTTATTTTCTTTTAATATTTTTTATGAAACTTTTTTTTTATGATAGTTATATAGAATGAATAATTTTTTTCCTCTAAATAACTCTTTATAATACTCAGCTAATAAATATAAAATGAAAAATTTTTTTAATAGGCTTGCAAAATTCATTTTTCTAAAATATCTAAACCAAATAATAGAATAAATATGTATATTTCATTTTTTATTTTTTATTTAATGAGTATTAATCAATTTTTTATTTTTATATTTTATTTCTAATTTCTTATAATTATTTATATTTTATTTAAAAAATATTATGTTTGATAATAAATATTTAATATTTTATAATTTAATGTGTTGATTCATTAAATAGTATATATAAATATTTAATGCATTAAAATATTTTGATTTTTAGTATTTTTAAATATTTATTAGACTGATTTTTTTATTAAAAATTTAAATATTTAGTTCATATGAGCATTATTATCATCTTTATAACATGTCTCGTTCTAATTTCAATTGTTTCAAATACTAAACAGAAAAAATTTTGTTATTTCTTATCTTATAATATTCTGTCTTATCCTGCTCTTAATTATCCTGTTCTCCCAATCAAACGCGTCCTAAATGCACTATTATATGATTCCTCTCGCTTGAAACAAAGTGTTTTTCTACTACGGTGGATTTGGAAGTCCAGAAACAAAATGGTTTTCGAACACCAAGATTGGACATGGAGGGATATTATAAATAAAGCCACGCAACTGTATGATAAATTTGGGGCAAGTTCTGTGGAGATTCCTCAGGCTGAGCAGCAAGATGACAAGCAAAACAATTTAAGCACCTCTTCGGCCTCCCTTTCAGAAGATCTAATTAAAGTCAACTTTGATGCGGTTATTAATAAAAATAAAAGCTTTGGGGCTGTAGGCACTGTCTCGCAAGACTGCAGGGGCACAGTGATTTTTCAGAAGCGCGAAAATTCCCTAACTGAAGGCCCTCGCGATTAGATTGGGAGTCACCATTGCAAAAATAAATGGGTTAGAGAACGTAACTATAGAAGGTGATGCAAAACATATAATTTGATTAAATGGAGTTTGCTTGCCATCTTCAGAGATTGAAGTCATTATCAATGATACCTCCTCTTTGTCCTCTACTTTTCACTGTGTATTTTTTGTTTTAGGAAGCGGGAGAGTAATTAGGCGGCCAATAAGCTGGCAATTGCTGCCCTTTCTAATACTTGCTGTGTAGTAATTTTAGTCTTCAATTGAGCAAGAAGCAAATTCTCCATTATCAGCAGCTCGATGTTTGCTGTATGTTTTTCACTTCTATAATGAAATCCATCTATCTTGGACAAAAATAACAACAATAATAAAAGGGGATGCAAAGCAAATTGGCTTGCAAAATCTCTGAAGACTGCCATGTTTAAACCCATTTCCTTGTAGAACAAAAAAGACTGATTCTCTCAATAGCAATTTTTCCTTCTTAATTTACACTTTTTTCAAATAATAAAAAAAAAGAAAAAGAAAAAACTTCAACAACAAATACTTCCCTTTGACCAATCCTTCTGCACCTATAAAAGCCGACTTCCCTTTGACCAATCCTTTGGACTCCAATTCTATCTCCCTTGCTTCTTTCTTACTTCAAATTCAGAGCCAACACAGCCTAAACATCATATGCCTCCTTTCCTCAAGCCCATATTTACAAAATGTCAAAAAATTGGCATGCAATTAACGATGCACGCCATCACTAACTTGTATATATATATATATATTTTTACATAACGATATTAAACGAGCTACATCAGAGAGGGGACTCTCTCCTTGTAATTTGCAAACTCGTAAAACCGAATAAGAATAACAAAATTGACCTTAGCAACCTCACACATCTGCCGGACACGCCATCCAATACCATTAAAAAAATGCCGGTGACAGTGGTGGGGTATGCGGCGAGTCGTGTATTGCTGCTAGGACTATTAATTTACAAAATGAGGTTTAGATTACATAATAATAATATTATTATAGTAATCTGGGGGCTGTGTCAATGCAACTTCGTGCCCGGGAAATGATCAAAAGTTCTTCAGCTTGGACTTTGGCCAAACAAGCTGATTGCAGAACCGAACTTGTTGAAGATCTTCCAGGATAGATGAATCTACCAGATTTCTGGCTTGTGTTGGGTCTATGCATTTTTGAATTTGATGATAAGTTGATTTGGACCGAGAATAGCGAATAAACAGGCCTATGGTCCGAGAATTTGGACTCTCCTCTCACGTACCACATCTGTTTAAGACCTTCACCTTTCCACAGGATTCGGTCGCACCTGCTCATTGTAAACACAAGAACATGTGATGAGATGAGAAGAAGAAAAAGATCATGTGATATGACATCGAAATGTACAATTTGAGATTTAAAGAACATTAAGATTAAGAATAATCTACTCGAGATCTAAAGTGTTTCTATAGTCAACTTTATATGACATATAATATTGATGGTCAGCTTGTACATGTCATGCTTAAATGGTTATATACTTTGATTAATATGAAAAACATGACTCTTAATCAAAGCAATTAAGCATGTATTTTATCAAATGACTTATTTTTCAAGCCACAAACTGTGTGCATAAGGTTCGAGTCAACTCTACTGCTACTAGTATCTCCAGCATACCACGTTGGCTCGGGAAGATTAATGCTAATTAATTAAATAAGTCGGTTATGAAATTTTCATGTTACCATTTAATTAATGGTATTTGCAGTAGGGTCGACAAGATTATCAAGTGAATAAACAAAGTAAAAAATTTAGCAGCAGGCTTGATTATAATAGTCTTTATGGCACCCTGTCTCTGGTCTGACTTTTAGTAAACAAGTTGTCCGCTAAAAACCTTATTAAAAGAAAGAAAACAATTGTTCAAAAAACATTATGGCAGAATGGGAAAAAAAAAAAATTGAAATCTTACATACCACGCAGGAGTTCGACGTTTTTCTTTAGATTTGGAGGTTTGGACAACGTAATGGTCTGAATTAGTAAGGTACTTGTAAGTTGGGGCAAAATATATCCTCCCTTCTTCCCATCCTTTGAATACTCGACCAGCTCTTTGTTCTATCCTTAGCTGCAAAACAAATCCAAATGCACATTCATCAAATTAAAATGAAAAGGCTAATGTATAATTTGCAGTTATAAAAGTCTTAACATGGAGCTAATTCTATTACGGCCTTATACCTGATCTTTCTCTAAAAGTGCTTGCCAGTCATTCTTCTTTAGAAGCTCATATGTGTCGCCATAGCCAGCAGCAAGTCGATAATTCAAATCGCCAAGCCAAAAAATCTTGCTGAGTTGAAGAAAAAGGAATGTTTTTAAGAATGCAGTAGACTTAAAATACAAAATCTATGACACGTTTTCTTTAAAAAAAGGCAGGAGAATAACAAGAAATTAGAGACTTACTCATGATCTAATATACTTTCAGGAGGAAGTGGTTGACAAGGATCTCTACATGAATGAGAAAACCTTGTTTTCTTTAATATTTCTGAGACATCTGAATTTCTTCTGACCTCATCACCTTCTTTCTCCCCAGACGTTAAGTGGGTACAAACAAAGCAAAACGTTGTCTGGTGTAATGTCATACTAACCGAAATTGAGCCCTACTTACCAAAAAAAAAAAAAAAAAAAAAAAAAAGAGATAATTTTAGAGACCTGTTTATATTTCCATTGCAGTTTTGCTGAAATATTATTTCCATGACTCGAACTCATGACTTTTCACATAGAAGAAACCGTAATTAACAATTAGCCAGTGTTACAAGATTGTTGATTAATTTTGCAAGAATGCGTCAACCAAACAGCTCATGTTTATTCCTATAGCTTTAAATATGATTAAATTGCAATATCTAACCTTATTCCCAAGGTAACCCATAATGCCACGCCCAACGCATGATACCTTCAAGTTACTAATATGCTTGTAGAGGTCTGATCGAACCCACACGCATAAGAAGATCCCAACCATTTGCTTGCTGGCTGCTAGGCAGTAATGTCGTTGCATTGGACTGCCAGACAAGCAAGGTGCATTAGGAGAGCCTTCTTCGTTTGTGCTTAAATTTAGCAATCTTTGAAAATCCTCACTGCCAAGCTCATCCTCTAATGAGAGCAAGTCAGAGAAGCTGAGTCTTGATTTCATGCCAGCTTGTTGATCACACTCTGGTGAAGATGAAAGTTTCACATCAGTGGCATTATTGTAATACCGAGGAGTTTCTTGGTCATTCCTGTCGTTTTCGCGGTTAAGAGCTTGTCGAATTAGAGAAAGCCACTTCACAGCTGGGCCATTATCCTCTGCCCCAAGAACGTTCCCTGCATTCAGGGGTACAATTTCCTGGAACCTGAGACAACAACTGTGAGTAAGTCCGAGGTTCAACATTCAAGCTTCAAGTTCTATAAGCTTCAAGTTCTATAAAGAGAGAAAAAAATTTCAATTGTACCTAAAAAAAACATTTTTAGATGTTAATGAAAAAGGAATTTATAAACTCTATGATCAAAGTATGTCAAATTAAAAATTAAAATAACTAATAACTTCGAGTATTTAGTACCCTAGAACATAGATGTCAGCTGGAGCAGGTGACTTTAGCCAATCTCTTAAGTTCAAGCCCTCGTGTGGAGACTTTCCTCCCACATTCCATGTCCCCACAAACATTCTGTTCAAAGACAATCATTTGTTAATATATCATAATGAACACCACGAAAAATAAATTAACTTCAGCTTCCAATAACCACAAATAAATTCCAATCATTGATTGATAGCAGGCTAAACATCTCAATCTTAATAAGACTAAATCCCACCAAATAATTAGATATTTTATCGGTATCATACATGTCAAACAAATAGATTCGACTTATAAAAAGAACTGTAAACTAATCATATCAAAATGTATTTAATTTTTAACCATATAATAAATTTATAATTTTAATCATTTAAACGACTATAAAAATTTAAATTTTACTAGCACATAATAATAAGTCACATTAATTATTTCTGTTATTAGTTTTCAATTGCCGTGATGACCTTAGTTTATCTACAAATATATTGTGTGTTAATTTTTCCAAGAATGATGATGACTTCACCACAGCATCCATTGCATGATCTACCCGGAGATTCATATAGAGCCCACCACAATCCCTCTATCTATATCTGCCACTGTCAAAATTGTTGCAGTCACGAGTTCATTGTAATTTCCGCTAACTATTAATTTTAATTAATAATAAAAATAATAGTAATACTTCACTTCTCTTCTCATTATCCTACCAATAAAAGCATAAAGTCAACACATAAAAGAAAATAAAAATCTTTTTGAATTAGAAAAATATAATTTTTATTTTGTCAATATAATATGAACCATTATATTTAAAATTTATTTAGGTATTGGAGTGAGAATTTCAAATTTAAGGAAAATTTTTTTATCGAAAACTTATATATATATATATATATATAAATTCAAACAAACAAAATAATATTTATCCATATATTTTCAGTTTACAAATAGATAATTTTGGAAAGAGTGTTTAAACATAACAAAATGTGAAAGAATTTTAAAAAAAAAAAAAAAGTATAGAATACATACCTTTTCATGAATAAAGAGTTAGTTTGTATTTAACATTAATTTTTATAATTTGTGTAATTATTTTCAGTATTTTTTTTATATCATGATTCAATTTATTTTAAATGATACCAATAAAATCTGATCAGATTGGTTCTCTCATCTTTTTTAAAGAAGTAAAAAATTGGAGGTAAATAATTGTTAGAAATGGAAGATAAATATTTGTTACTAATTTGAAAAGAGATGCTAAAGAAATATGCTATGACTCAATTCAATATGAGATTGTACTTTCAGTTTTAAAACAAAAATATCCAAACTGCTTTATCCATCTAACGATATATAATATTTATCCGCCACTGTAAACAACAATACCTGAGATTCAGAGAATCCGCCACTGGCGGCGGTGCCTCCTGCTCCATTCTCGACCGTTTAAGCCCGTTAGTGGTTTCCACCAACCATCCTTCTATTTAATAAAAATAAATAAATAAATAAATAAATTACTGTTAATTAAAAAATAAAATTAACCCAAAACACATGAGAAACAAGCAAAGAAAACTGCAGTAAAATTCAAAAAACAACTGTACTACTAAATCCACGTGGCATAGTAACGCTCCTTCCCAACTAACCAAAAAGCAACGGACCACTTTTTTTTCCCTGATTGGTATTTTCCCTCGTTCAGGTCCAATCATATAAAAATATAGTATATTTTAATCAAATCAAAGTCCATCGATCTGACGGCTCAGAGCCACACTAAAGAGTTAATTAAAGTCAGATTTGACGGAACAGATACAAATCAGTAGTAGTAATAAAGTGGCGGTCTACAGTCAAAATTATCACCTGAAAAATCTTCCGGTACGACGACGTAATACTCCTCGTCTGAGCAGCTTTTTCTTCTCTCCGTTTTTTTCTCTGCTTTCACAACGAAACCGCTACAATTAGTTCTTTTTAAATAATAATAATAACGGGTACAAGAAACCCGATCCAATAATTAAACCCGAAAACTTTACCCTTAATACAATAATCGGAATGAAACTCGTCTGCTCCACTCTGTATATTTAGCCATTTCCTAGCCACTATTTTAGGCCACGCTGACTAAAAATAAAATAAAATAAAATAAATTTCTGGTTGGATAAACGGCATATCGCGGATTGATCGGATAATCGGATTATAGAAATGCTTACTTTGGATATCGGATATCGGATCTTCCTCGTCTCTGTTCTCATTTCTCAGCCGTATAATGATCTCTAGAAAGTTGAAACAAAATGAAAAGAAATTAAAAACCCATAAATGGAAGTAAGAGAAAGCATCAGTTAGATGGATTAAGCTGTTTGGATATTTCTTGTTTTTGGAAGATTTTAAATTGAATAGTGTGAAAGTCTCTGCAAATGGAAACAAAACGGGTGTTTAAAAAAATAGGAGAAAAGAGTTAAAAAAAGACCCATTTGCATATAAAATCAAATTATAAATTTTAATTTATATGTACGAGTAATTACATGGTGAAATTTATATTTATTTGTTTAATTTAATCATTTGTTTAAGAGAATCTAAATTAGTGTCAAATGGAGTTTAATTCAAAGCGGATTAGAAAAAGAACAAGTTGCAGGGGAAATGGAGACACAGACAGGTTGCCAGAGAGAAACGTAGAAGGAAGAAAATTAAGATTAACAAAAAGAAAAAGAAAAAAGAATATAAAAAATGGAACACTGATAATAGAGAGAGAGAAAGAGAGAACATATATATATATATATATATATATATATATATATATATATATATATATATATATATATATATATATATATATATATATATATATTTTTTTTTTCTATTTCAAGCTTTAAGGCTATATAACCCCTTTACAGAGAGGAGGACAGAGTGGAAGATGAAGATTTCAAAAGAATGAAAAAAGATTTAAGCTTTTTTCTTTTGTATTGGTAGATCTTTTAAAAGGAATCAAATCTCAATCAACCCATGTCTCAAAATTTTAAAAAGTTCTGTTTTTTTCGTCTATGAATTCAACCCAAGAAAACAAAAAAAAGGATAAAAGAAAAACAAGAACCCAAGATCTTGATTTTACATCTAAAGGAAACAGAGGAATGAATAATAAAACACAGGTCAACTACATTGCCAAATTAGATACAAAATCATGAGATTTAAAAGGAAAGGAGAATAGTAATAATAATAAGAGCACAGAAATTGAGTAAAGAAAGTAAAGAACTTACAGGAAAAAAGAGGAGTTGACAAGAAATGGAGGAAGTTGAAGTTACAGAGAAAAGACTCTGTAGTTAATATTGTTTGTTTATTCTGTTCTCTGTTATCGAGCTTTCCTTTTCATTTGCGATGACAGAGATTGAGAGTTCAGTTTGTTTGGGTGTATTGCCTTTTGGATCGGTTTAGTTTTAATGAGAAAGAAAAACCCAGAGAAGGGATGGTTTGGAGGCGTTCCTCGTAAATGCAAAAAGGACTGTTTCTTCTCAAATTTATAGGTGATAGATAAAGAGATTTGAGAGAGAGAGAGAGAGAGAGAGAGAGAGAAACAGAGAGGGTTGGAAAAAAACTGGCAGCAAACAAAATAATTTTTTATTCGGCCTCATGAAGTGGTTTCCACATTAACTTTTCCTAAATTAATTGGATTATTTTCTTTATTTGTAATTTCATTTTGAAAATAACTCATATCTTGGTTTTCTTTTTTCTTTTTTATATGTTTTAGGAATAAACCAAATTCTTGAAAAATAAATTTCCAGTCCAAAAAATTAAAAATAAACTCACTTATTAATTAAATTAATCCTTAAATTTCTTTTTTCATCCAATAACTTTTAAAATAGTATTTTATTTATTTTAAAAGGAAAAAATGAAATGTAATTTTTAAAATAAATTATTTTTATTTGATAATAAAGAATGCAAAATTTTTATGGGATTTTAATATTTAAATGACTTTAACTTTAATGGCAATATGATATATATTTTAGTTTAGATTTTAAATTGAAAATAAACTTTTTTTTTTTTTTTTGGATGTATGATGATAATGATTGGAGAATCTAAACATATGCTTCCATTGGCATTTTATTTTAATGTAAACCAGCCAAACGTACTTTAACATGGGATAACTTGTTCCATAGAAATCTAAAATTTAATTGCCTAAATATTTCATAGGAAAAATTACTAAATAGGAAATTATTAAATGAATACAAGGTATTAAAATTTGAAATTTATGTCTCTCTTATATTATAATATTCTAATTGTTCAAGGCTTTAAGCCTTTCTTCTTACAAAACAAAAAACATAGAAATAAAATATAAGGAGGCATTTAACCACTTTATAGAATCATAATAGAAATTATTTCTATTATTTATTCTTGTTTGATTGAATTTTTTCATTAAATATTTTAGTATTTGATTTTTCATTTAATAAGACTATTTGTAAAAATAATTATTTTACAAACTTTATTTTTTAAAAGAATATTTTCAATAAAAAAGTAACCAATGATTTTGGACTTATAGATTGACTTTTAGGAAAAATTTATTATTTGAATTTATGAAAATTAAATAAAATTTAAATTAGAAGAATATTTTTACTCAAAAAATTAAAAGAATGTTTTGATAAAAAATAAAAACTAATTAAAATTATATTAGTGGAAATAGTTAAATGAATTTTTTTTTATTGAATGGAAAAAAGTAATTAAAAATAATTAAAAGGAAAAAATATAAATGACCCTAAAAAAAATACTAAATTTTGAAATTTTTTTAATACAATCATTAAAGTTTGTCTAACATGAATATGAAATAACATGATTGGTCAAATAACTGTCAACTACTCCAATGAGATTTTAGCCGAAAATTTTTAGATGACTTCTGATGGAAAAAAAAAATTAAAAATTTAAATATTCATCTATAAAAAATCAAATTTTAATGATCTCATCATAAAAAATTTTAAAATTTAGTGATTTTTAGGGTGATTTGCATGATTTACATCTTAATAGCATTCTGTGTATTGCTCTAGAAGCAATCAATATATAAAAAAGGAAATATATATATTAGAAGGGAGAAATAAATATTAATAGATGGCAAATTAATAGAAGGGCAAATTAAATTTTAATGATCTCATCATAAAAATTTTTAAAATTTAGTGATTTGCACGATTTAAATGAATCTTATTAGTATTTTGTGTATTGCTCTAGAAGCAATCAATATATGAAAAAGGAAATTATATATATATATATATATATATATATATATATATATATATATATATATATATATATATATATATTGGAAGGGAGAAATAAATATTAATAGAAGGCAAATTAATAGAAGGGCAAATTACTATTTTAGTTTTGAGATTTTTACTAATTAATTAACTCAATCATATTTTTTAAGAAACTAATTAATTAGTTCCTTAATTTTGATCATGTCAAATTATGTAGTTATTCCGCCCAATTTTTATAGTTTTTCTGTTAATTTATGAAAAATAACTAAAATGTCATTGTATATATTATAAATATAAATATAATTTTATTATTTAAAAATAAAAATAAAAATTAATAAACTTAAATAATAATTATATAATAATCATTTAATTGTTTAATAATTATTTAATTTTATTAATATAAATATTTTTTTATTTTTTATTATATATAATAATTATATAATTATATAATAATAAATTTTTATTATTTGATGATATTAAATATGATTATTATATAAATATATAATATTATTTACTTCTATTAATTTGAATTTTTTTTATTTTTAAAAATAAAAATATATTCATTATATATACAAGGGATTTTTATGATCTTTTATAAAATTTAACAAAAAAAAGTATAAAAAATTTGACGGAATGACTAAATAGTATGATGGAACTAAAATTGAGAGACTAATTAGTTAATTTCTCAAAAGTAGGAACAAGTTAGTTAATTAGATTAAATATCATGGAGTAAATAGTAATTGACCCTTAATAAAATAAGTGGATGCTTAACTGTCACCACCTGCACTCAAAAGTACGTGGCTACCAATGCTCTTATTAAGTCTGATAAATTGTTAAACGATAAAACTATCAAGTAATAGTTGTAACTACTACAAAATCAAAGCTATGAGCTCACATGTTAAGGAGAACTTGTACAAACATCACATCATAAAATAAAGCCACACAGGGCTATGATTTCATTACAAGGTTTTTGCTTAACAGAACATCTTAATCAACTCAAAAGATATTAAATAACTTAGGAATAACATAGAATTACATATAAAAGAAAAATAACAGTGCAGAGTATTAAAGATTTAATATATAGAATAATGAAAAATTAATTATATAACTGAATAATAATATAAACTTTACTCATAACTAAATAATAATATAAACTTTACTACCAAAAGATGTAAGACATGAATACTTGATTAAAATATTTTTACAAATTCATCCTGCATCCTTGGGAAAAATATTGAATAAAAATGAGCATTCGAATCAATGAGCAATATAGGATCAATATAACTTACCATTGAAGATCGAGGATAATCATGCAGCATGCCAAAGAGACAAAGAATCACATAAGCAACCAATGATGGGAATTAGTCCACAGAAACCATACTAAATGTCACGTTCCAAACCCGAAGGCACGTGACCGGCACTAGGACACGGGAAATACACGTGGCTACCAGTGCTCGTAATAAGCCTAACCCAAAACACATACAACTGAAGCCCAACTGGAAAGGGCTATGGGCCCAAATAAGGTAAGCAGAACCAAAAGAATCACCACATAATACAATTATCAAATTGGCCCAACATCATTTATTCCATATATTCCAGAAAGTAATAAATTACAGAAAGATTCTGCTTAACCCAAAGATTACAGCTCTTTAAAAATACATAACTGAAATAATACACAAAGCACAAATACAAAGTGTAACATTGCAGAGTTCTAGAGTCACAATTACAAATGTACATCTATTACATGTATTCTTATTATCCCATTAATACAAATTACTATTGAAGGGAAATTGGCAGTCTACTCAATTACAATTCTTTCACCAGCTCATTCCCTGACCTGAAAGCAACAAAATGAACAGGAATGAGCGTTCGACTCAGTGAATGATACCAGCTAATATATTAAACTGGTATCCTTCAAAAAGACTGAAATTCACATGATATGCACTATGCCACAGAACATACAAATCATCCAATCAAGCAATGATGGTGTATGGTCCACAGTACCACACTGATACTCAATACTCGATATAGGGAGCTGATCCCCCTACTTTGGCTCTCTGAATCCAATAATCTGTCTCTTATAACCAAGGGGCCCGGCCGTCACTGGTCTGTACCATGCAGCCTTGACCCGACTGACAGCAGCCCTGGCGATGAGCAGGCCCGGCCGGCATCCATCAGTCATAGCTCATCTTCTGAATCTCATCATAATCCAAATCATAACCATAACAATCCCATAATCCTAAGTGGTACTGTATCCTCCCGACCTCCATCCATCAATCACAACCATAGTATGGCACTGAATACAGAATATCAATTCATCATTCACAGTCAAATGTTACATGCTTATAGATGCAATAGTAGTGCATAATATACATATATATATGCACAGCAATGCATATGAAATGAAAACAGGATAATACATTAGTGAGTATCACTCACCTAACTGTCGACGCTTCCGACCGGCTTCCCTCAGAAGAGTAGCCTTGGAACCAGGAAGACGCCAGACACCGACACCTCGCAACAGAGAACATCATCACGATAAGAATTACACTTAACCCCAGAACCGACTCGACAACCTAACAAATACTCTAAGAACTACTAAACATACAATAACTTATATAACAACTGAAATATAAGGGTTTCGGGTTAACCTTCACAAATTTTGAACATACGGACGTCGAGGATCGTGCCAGAATGTTGAAACAGAACCACTGGACCTCCCCACGCGCCGCCGATTGCCGGCCACGCGCCGCCGTCGGTGGTGGCAGATCAGGAGAATTCACCTCAACCCCAAGAGCACAAAAACGGTCACCACTCGCCATCACTCGCCCTCCAGTCACCGGAAAATGCCTCCAAAGTCACGGTTTTGCATTTTTTGATCTCCTCCTCCGGTGGTCCTTAGGGGGCAAGGCAGGTACCAAAATGAAACTCTCATCCTCAGGAGTAAAACGGCACCAAGATCGTTGGATTTCGCTGCTGGAATCGGCCAAAAAATCATGTTGAAGTTGCGGTGGCCGGCGGTCCTTCTCTCCTCGCGTACGCCACCGTGCCGCCGCCGATCGTCGAGCTGCCACCTCCCTCGAGGTTGCCGGTCCTTCCTCTACCCAGCGATGGTGGCGGTGCTTGCCATCGCCCGCCGAAACACCACCAACTCTCTCTCTCTCTCTCTTGGCCTCTCCCTTTCTCTCTCCTCTTTCCTCTGCTCTATTGTCCCGTTTCTGTTTCTTCCCAAAATGTCCCGTTTTGCTACTGGCCAATCACAAACTTCCTTTCTTCTTCTTTTTACTTACTTAAAACATATTATGTTCATGTATATATATATACTAAACCATATAATATACATAATGCTACACGTATATATATATATATAAATTACCAAGAATAATCATAATAATAATACTAATAATGATAATGATAAAAACAATAATAATAGTAATAATTGTGATAATAATAATAATAATACCAACAATAATCATAATAATGAAAATGATAGTAATAATAATAATAATAATAATACTAATAATAATAGTAATAATATTAATAACAATTCTAATGATAATAATAATAATAACAATAACAATAATTCATAATTTACATATTAAGAATAATAATTTACAACATATACTCATGAAAATATATCAATAACATTATTAACGATAATTATAATAATTATAACGGAAATCCAAATATCCGATAAAATACTATAATCAAACTTATAATATTAATTAATACCTTTATTAATACTCAAATATCAAAATATAATCCAAAATACAATTCTCCAAAAATCCACATTAACATTATCAAATAACACACATATATAATATTATACTAAATTTACCATTAATAATACATATTCAAATTATATGAATATTTATAATTTAATAAAATATAATTCCAATCCTTACCTTAATAAGAAAAATAATAAAATAATATGTTTCCGTACGAAAATAGAATTTTATAAAATAAATGAAAATTCATGTTGTTTCACTAAACCTCAATATAGAGAGTTGATCCCTCTATCATGACTTTTTTGATCCAATACTACCTCGCTATAGTCGTCCTAACAGTGCTGGCTCAACTAGCAGTAGCGAGGAGATGAGCCGGCCTCCAGCCATCACACATCAGTTCTGACTCATCTTATCCCAATCATCACATCATAACCACATTCCTAAGTGGATTGTATCATCTCAATAATAACGAAATAGTCACACACACACATATATATATATATGTGTGTGTGTGTCAATATGCTAAGTTATATACACACACACAAACAATCAATGCATATGTGGTGTAATTGTAAATAAATAAAGAAATGGAATGTCACGTTAAGCTATATAACTCACATATCTAACAAAATTTAATTAGGTCTCCTCCACTGACTAATAACTTAGAAGATGATAGAACGTCGAGTACTAGATAACGATAACAAAATTATTAGAGTTAGAATAACTCAACCAATAAATACTCAAGCAACTTTAAAGGTTCTGCCGAAATTTCGATAGTGTCTTCCTTAAAACTAGACTAATCCTCTGAAATTAAAGAAATAAATACTTTTAAATTATTGATTGTTTTCACATAATCACCCACAACTATACGACCCCTCCTTGGTTCCCCAACTCAATAATTAATCAATCGCCACAATAATTCACAATAATCGAGATACCCACTTCACAATCTTCTATTATTCATTACAATTAATATCAATTTACAGACAATCCCAATTAATTTAATTAACGAAGATTCATTATCTTAACTAGTTAATAATATAATCATACAAATTTATCCAACTCAAAAATCAATTTAGATACCAAAAATTTATTTGGAATATTCTGCAACACTCACCAGAATACATCAATGGTGTAGACAGTGGTGCAATGAGTATCAACGAACTCGTCTCAAAATGTGAAATCCAAAAATACTAGTCACTCTCCTTCACTCACCGGAGGTTGTCGGAAAACAGCATCCACAGTCTAGAGTGTCACCGAATTTCAGTCAAATTCAAGTTTCTTCAAATTTCTCCCTCCCTCTCTCTCTCCCTCCCTCCCACTCTCTCTTACCCATTTCCCAACACACAACACACTGCACACTGATCGGCTCTTCCCTACCAACTAATGCTTTCCTTATATAATAATAATAATAATAAATTACAAAAATGACAATAATTTATCACGTTGTTCCACTATTATGGTCACAATTTTTTAAAATCAACTATATGACAATTAGATATTTTGTTGAATATTTGCGATCTGTGAATCAGTTTGCTAGTAGTTACTTTTATATCAAATTTTTTTCTATTGAAATTTGTATTCAGCAATTGATTATTAATGAAATTTAAATTTATTTTAAAACAAAAATAATAAATTACAGATTTATAGATAATTAAAATAATTTGATTTTAAGTCAATTAAATTAATTAAATAATCATTTTCTATTAATATTAAATTAAAATTAATCATAATCATAATAATAAATTTAAATAATGAAATCCAAGATAAATAAATACTTGATTAAACTTTTGAACTTTGAAAATTATATATAGAATTAATATTTAATTTAATAAATACTGGACAAGATAGAAATTTTAAAAATTCTAGAAATTTCAGGGCGTTACATTAGCATCATTTAGTTTATATTCGGCTGAGTTACACTAATTTAGCTTCACCAACCCTTCCTTCTACAGTTCCAGGTGATGGAAAGGGGCATAAAGTCAGTTTTGTCCTATAGAAGATAGAGAATATGTGGACTTTAAATGGGTCATTTTGGGGAAGAAAATTGGCAAAATGCCAAATTCTATTACCAATTTAATCTTTTAGGGGACAAAGTTTGGTAATTTTGAGCGCACTGATTTCAAATAGTATTATCCTAAATTTCAGCCATTCTATATAAGAAAATTTTAGAATGGTTGACCTAAAGATTTTCAGGAGCAATTATTAATTTTATCATCACTTGAAAGAAAATAGTAACTATATAACATGAAAGAGTTCAACAAGCAAATCAGATCAAATTACATTGCTCAAAAGATGACAACAATGTTCAACATGCAATTGTGTGTCTAAATTTGCACCATCCTTCTCATTTTCAAAACACAGAAATAATGCCATCAAAGTAAAAGCTTTGACCGTAGAAGTTTTCCCTCCATTCTTTTTTTTTTTTTTAATTTTAGGATATTGAAAATAAATACAAAATATATTTTTTTACATATTTATAATATTTAATTAATATTATACCTTTTACTTTTTTTATTTTTTGAATGAAAATTTTCTATTTTTCTTTCGTTGAAATATTAATCCTCTAATTTTAAAATTATTATTATCCTATATATAGTTGATGAAGATTTCAGTAGTGATAATAAATCAAATATTCAAAGTTAACGGAATATATTTATTTGAAAACATAGAATTCGACATGTAATATAATATAATATAGCAATTAAACAGAATATGTATATCGTTATTATATCAAGTTAATTAATTTATTAATATAATTATTTTTCTACTTATAAAAATTATTATCCTTCAAGCTACATTTAAGAACATAATTTATAATTAATAATATTTTATATTTTATTTGCTATTAACAGTGAAAATTATTTTGCATGAATGAAAATTATCTTCCAACCTAAAAAAAACTCCAGTCATTTAAAAATCTTAAAATAGAATCTTTTAAATGAGTGGAAGAATTACTATGAATGTGCAGTTCATTTATTATGCGAACATGTTCATGAAACTCATTTACTGTGAGTTGCCAAAAACAAAGAAGTAGAAATGCGTGTAGAATTGCATATACTTATGTTTTCTAACTCACTTAGAATTTAGAATTACTTAAAAAAGAACAAAAGCTTGTAAATGACTTGTTGTGGCTTCTTTTTCTTCTTAGATACAAGATTGATTAGCATGCATCAATGTGGCAGGTTGAGTGGATCCATCATGTGTGATTTTAATTGAATAAATTTTAGTTCAAATAAATAAAAAAAATTCTCATTTTGATCATCCTTTCTCATTGCGTTATTTCTTAAATGCCTTTCTCAGTCTTTTTTACAATAACATTAATTAATATTCACTTCAAGTTTTGTTTTAGCTATTAACAAATATATTAAAATCCAAAAATTTATGATTTAGTTGGCTATTATCTCATATTAAACCAAACAATTTTTATATGTTTACAAGTTTCTAAGCATTATCAAATCAAATTTTGAATCAAATCACACCGATCTTGCAAAAAATTGATATAATATCCTAAAAACTAACAAGTAAATTAGCAAGAATTAATGTGTAATTTCATCAAATAATCTCCAATTTAATCAATTAAAATTAAAAGGCAAAATGCATTCTTAAACCTTCGAACTTTTACCATTTTGGCTATTAAGCCCCTATTAATTTATTTGTACACATTAAGCCCTCATACTTTTATTTTTTATCATATCAAATGATTTTTTTAATTGAGCTGATAGAGCGTGTAAAGCACACGCGTTAAAAGCACATGAAGACATGTTAGTAAGCTAGCTGTAATAAATTTGGCAGACTGAAACAAGCCCAAATGGGAACCTTAAGATTAATTAAAATCTCTCAAACCCTCCTCCCTCATTTATCAGCAAAATGACTGCCATAATAGCCCCAATTCCACACCAGTCTCCACCTCCATCGTCAACAACCATTACTACTCCTCAAAACCCTCAGAAGTGTTGTAAACCCATAAACCACCGTCATACTACACTTCCCATCTTTATCTCCATCTCCCATCTATTCACACCCGTCGCCATAGAAGCCTATGGCCTCTTCCAAATGCCCCCACTCCGCCTCAGGAACCAGTAATTTCATGAACCAAGCAAATAATTTTACAAAATAAATCTAATTTCCTGAGAAAATGAAGGGGATTAATCTTATAAGACAATTATGACTTTACCGTTAATTAGACCCACTCACAATGCATATAAAATGAATTAATAATAAGAAATGTGCTACTACTATGGGTAATCTTGTTATTATTCTTTTGATTGATTTTGGGGCTGAATTGTTTTATGGGTAAGTAAAGGTACTATTTGGTGAGAGCTGGGAATCGAATTTGACAGCTTAGGGATTATCAAGACGAGCCCAATTGCAAAAAAATAGTTGATGGTGATTTGTCAGAGAAAAGTAAGAAGTAGCTGGCGAAGGCTGCTTTAGAATCAAAGGCAATCGAAGCTTATAACAATGGCTATTGGATTTGGCCTTTCAATATCCAGAGAGCTTACCAGGTTGCAGACATTATTGCCTAAATATCTACATAATTTCTTGATTAGGGTTGATTAGGGTTTCTTTTCCTTTGTATATTCATAGCTCTATAAATAGAGCATTATGTATAATCATTCAACACACAATACAATACAATCATTCTCCCAAACTTGTTCAATATTCTTGTACTATGGTATCAAAGCCTGTGTTTGTTTAATTTTGGTCTGCAAAATTTTTTTCTGCTCAAATCTGTTCACTTAGGTCGATTTAAGTCTTGGGCAGCCTACTTTAGGTTGGTTTTTAACTATCTTCTACCTCTTTCTTCCACAGCTGCTCCTTAGAATCAAGTCTATCACCATCAAAAGAAGTCACCAAAAATTTTCGATCAAAAAACCTATGCACTCGTCGCTCCTTGTCACAACCCTCTAGTTGACTTGAACCAGTTCAATTTTGATTTTTTTGACTTGTTCAGTCACTTTTGGTTTGGTTTCTGATTGGTTCAAATTAGTTTTTAAGGTTCTCAAGTACATTTAATTTTTTCATAATTTGGCTTCCTTTACATCTGTCTTGTATAATTTTGGCAATTCCTACTATGACGGACAAACCAAATATTGTCAAACCCATCATCATTTAATTTTATGTGACTAATTATGTATTGTGGCCTCAAGAAATGTCCAATTCTTTTGTGAGGTTGCAAACTATAGCATTATGTCACAGGTGATATTTTTCAACCAACTTAGGCATCAGATGTGGATTCTGAGAAATACGAGGAGCAACTAGAAGAATGGGATTATAAAAATATTAGATCCTTACATGGTTCCATAATACATGTGAACCATCAATCAAATGACATTTTGGTCATTTTGAAAATGCCAAGGACGTTTAGGATATGTTTGCCAAATGTTATTCAATATTTGATTTTGCTCATTAATTTCAGTTACTCGAGCAATTGCATCATTTGAAATATGAATCTAGACAATCTATCTCTAATTTTCTCTCATAGTTACATGCTATTTGGGATCAACTTGCCACATTTGATCCAAAATGGTATGATCCAAAGGATGTTGAGTTGTATGCTCAATAACAGGATCACTTAAATATAATGAAAATTCTAATGTCTCTTCGCTTAGAATTTGATCCAGTCTGTGGCTCTCTTCTCCTTCATGATCCATTCCCCAAAATGGAGACAGTTATTGCTAAGCTCATATATGAAGAAACTAGGTTGGCTACTCTTAAATCTCATCATTATTCTAATACTATCTTGGATATTGTAGGTCTTACATCCTCTCACCCTCCAAAGAAGAGCAATTGTAATTATTTGCAACCCAGACTTGGATAGCGAATTGTCCAATTAGGCCACCAAAGAAAGATTCTAGATAATAGTATGGGGAACAGTGATGCCAGTCTTCTTCTTTCACACTTGCAGTCATTAAGGATTCTGCTACTACATCTTCTTCTTAGTCTAATCTTACTACCTTTCTTAGTCAAGTTGACTTTGCTACTCTTAAGCAGGCACTTATTTCTTATCAATATGGTAATTCTAAAACCTTAGCCTTGTCTGCCACATAAGATATTCACTCTTCTTAATATCTTGATTCTGGATGTTGTAATCATATGACTTCTATAGCTTCACTACTCACAACTAAACAATCATTTTCCATTCACCCACTATACACACTACAAATAATTCTGCTATATTTATTAGTCATGTTGCTACTGTATCTATATCTAATCTTACATTACCAGGTACCTTTTTTTGTCTCTAAATTGTCCCTTAATCTTATCTTGTTGATCAACTATGTGATCTTAGTTTTGATGTTCACTTTTGTAGTCGTGGTTATTATGTATAGGATCCAACGATGGGACAGATTCTTGAGACAGGGCGTAAAAAGGGTTGATTGTTTGGACTCACTTCACTTCATTTATCTTCACATCAATCTATTTGTGGTGCTACTGTTAGATTTAGAACTTGCCACACACGTCACTCCCATCTTGGTCATATTTCTTTTTAATGTTTGAATCATTTAATTTCTAGTGGATTGTTAAGCATGGTTAAACATCTTTCTTTTTTATCTTAACATGGCACCGTTTTTCATCGCTTGTGTCCAGGTACATCCCAATAAAATGGAAGAGCTGAGAGGAAACACAAACACATCCTTAACACTGTTAAGGCTCCACTCATCTCTTCATCTTATCCTAAGCATTTTTAGAGAGAAGCTGACTCACTGCTATTTATACCATCAATTGTGTTCTCTCTGCTATTCTAGGTAATAAAACTCCCTATGAACATCTTTTTGGTCATACTCTTGAATATAGTCTCGTTCGAGTCTTTGGTTCTACTTGTTTTGTTTTTCTCCAACCTTATGAATGTTCCAAATTAGAATCTCAAGTTTGTTTATGTTGTTTTATAAGTTATGGCATTGAACACAAGGGATATAAATGTTGGGATCTTATCTCTAAGCGTCTCCACATATCTAGACATGTCACTTTCTAGGAACATAAAATGTTCTTATCCTTGTCTTCCTTCCAAACCTCATCCAGCACTCCATTCCTTACTAATCCCTCTATCAATTTGTTTCCTAGTGACTCATCGCATTTATTTTAGTTTGCTCACGTTATAGGTCTTATAGAACAATCATCACTTGTCCCATATGAGGATCTAACTCCATCAGAGGATTTAAGCTCTTTTGATAATCTTGTTGTCGATGTCTCAATAAAATCATCCCAGTCGTCATGCCCTATAAGAACCACTAAACTTCACTCTCACTTGGAACCTTATATTGTTAGTCTTCCTCATCTTAAAAATATTTCTATTCACTCAACCATTTCTTTTATTTATAAACCTCAAAGCTATAAAGAAGCTAGTACTAATCCTTTGTGGCAACAAGCTATGAAAGAAGAATTGTAGGTTTTATAGCCAGACTTGGGATCTTGATCCACTTCCTCCATATAAGACCTTAGTAGGATGCAAATGTGTCTATAAGATCAAGATAAAGGCAGATGGGACAATTGAACATTATAAGGCCCAACTGGTTGCTAAAGGATTTACTAAGGAATATTGTCACGACTTGAACCCTAGGGCATGTGATTGAGACTAGGACACGGATGATGCACGTGGCTACCAGTACTTGTAGTAATCTAAAAAACTTACTAAATGATAATACTATCACAAAATAGGGCTATGGGCCCATATGTTAAGTAAAACCTACTAAACATCACATCAATTTAAAGCCACACTAGGCTAACATCTCAATCATCCCAAAATATCCAATGTCATTTAACTTGTTTTTACTTAACAATATAAATTACCAACTCATAGATATTATACAACTAACAATTATCATAAAATATAGATAACATATATAATATTACTCAATTCTGGAATAAAAATACAAATATCATTTCCACAACTCAATGCATAAATACAGAACACCCCTGAAAGATAAAAGGTAGCATAACTCAATTTAAAATTTCTTCATAATCTCATTCTACCAACTGGAAAAATAAATTAAATAGGAATGAGCATTCAACTTAGTAAATGATACTAGCTAATATACTAACCTGGTGTCCTATAGACAGATTTCTAATATTCATGTTATGTTCCGTGTCATAGAGACAAACAAATTACACAAGCAAATAAAGATGAGATACAGCCCATAGTACCACACTAATCTTTAATATAGGGAGTCAATCCCTATATCCTGGCTCTATTGGTCCAATACATTCTCTCAATCCAATCTAAAGGTTGCAACTGTCCCAATAACGTTGACCCAATTGGTAGCAATGAGGCAATGAGCATGCCTCTAGCCGTCAGCCGCCAGTCCCAACTCATCTTATCCAATCATCATAATTCGATTCACATTCCTAAGTGACATTATGTCATCCCAATCTCATCCAACAACCACAAATATTATGCAATAACATTTATTAATGCATCAATCATAATCAAATGTTAACATGCATCTATGCAATAATAATACATAATTATATACATATAAATACATACAATAAATGCAAATACATGAAAGGAAAGTAGAATATATTAGGGAGTATTACTCACCTACTTAACGATGCTTCTAACTGATTTTTCCTTTGAAATATGACTTTTGGTGACAGAAGGACATCGAAGACATCGACTCTGAATGACAAATAAGATTATTAGAAAAGAACGACTTACCTCTAAAGATATAACTAAATGACACTTCAGATTCTTGCCAAAATTTCAGTAGAATTTTTCCTAAACTAGGACTTTACCCAATTGTAACAAAGAAAACAAACACTTTTAAATAACCTCAACAATGCAACTGTATCTACAATGACCTCTTTTGGGTTCTTCCAATACATAATCAACTCAACAAGCAATCCAATTCATAAAATTATCAATTTACTAATTAAATCTAATAAACATAACTTAAATCAATCTATAACTCAAAAATAATTGAAATTCAAGAGTTTTGAATTTACCTATGTTCTGATTGAACGAACATCAAAAATCACACCAAAATGACAAGACAGAGTAGTTGGATCTTCTTCATATGCCATCGCCAGAGCATTACCGGCCGGCCACGCGCCGCCGCTGCTGTTGGCAAACTAGGACAATTTTCATGCCATCTTGCTCGCCTTGATGCTAGGAGCTCAAAAACTAACACCACTAGCTGTCGTTTTGCTAGAATAAGCCTCAAAAGCTCTGGCTTCCAATTCTCTGATCTCAACTTCCACCGATTTTCAAGAGGCATGGCAGGTGTCATTTTGAAGCTATCGCTACTAGGAGTTGAACGAGACTAATTTTATCAAATTTTGCCTATTAGGAATCAGCAAAAATCTAGATTTAAATTTCGATGTCAGCAAGACTTTAACCTGCGAGTATGCCACCTCTGTTCACTAATCTCGACTATTGCCCTTCTTCTAGACTCGCTGGACTCTGATCCTCGCGATGGTGGTGGCGGTGCTCATCACTGTCGACTAGAAATCGATCAGCCACCCTCTTCCTCTCACCGTCTATCTCTCTACCTTTCTCCCTTTTATTGGCCTATGCTCTTCTTTACACAGCCATCTTATTGGCTATTCCTAGCCAATCAGATGCATTGAAGCTCTTCTTTTTTTTTTTTTTATAATAATAATAATAATACCAATACTAATTATAATAAATAATTATTTATTAATTATAAACAAAATTTTAAAACTTCCAAATAAATTTTCTTAAGTAGAATTTTCTTCAAATTTTGTTAAACAATTAAAATAATAATTATTTTCATATTAAAAGAATTTCAAAATATCTAATTAGAATTTAATTAATTATCTTCACAAACAATTGAGTAAGTAAAATATTTTCTTTAAATTCATATATTATAATTATCCGAATAAAATTTTATAATTAAAAATATATTTAAATTAATTGAACATAATATTAATTTCTAAAAATTCAAAAATTTTAATATTCAATATCAAAATATAAAATTTTATTATCTTCACATTTAATTTTGCCAAATATAAATTCTCAAAAATAACCACTATAATAATTTCATAATTAAATGTGTAAATATCTTCTTCAATTATATTCACATATTTAACATTTAAATAATTATGATTAATCATATATTTTCAAATCATATAAATACATAAAATTAAATAAAAATGAAAATTTCAATTATGCTTTAGTAAAGAAAATAATTAAATAATATATTTTTGTACAAAATAAGATTTTATAAAATAAATAAAAAAATCAGGGTATTACAAATATGGTATTGATTATGAGAACACCTTTCCTCCTTTGGCCTGTCTCACTTCAATTTGTAGTCTCATAAATGTTACTGCCATTAAGAAATGGCAAAATTTTCAAATGGATATTCGAAATACTTTTCTGAACGGAGATCTCTCTAAAGAAGTATACATGCGGCCGCCCCTAGGCTATGACCATCCTTCAAACACTGTCTGTCTCCTAAAAAAAGCTCTCTATGGCTGCAAACAAGCTCCTCGAGCATGATTTGCCAAATTCAACTATGTAATTCAGCAGCATGGTTTTGTTTCTAGTCCATATGATAATGTCTTATTTGTTTGCCACACAGACAGAGGATATGTACTTTTATTACTCTATGGATGATATGGTCATCTTTGGTGATGACATTATATAACAATGCACATCTACTCTAGGAGTTTTCGTGACAAATTGTTTAAATTTAGAATTATTGTGTCAAAATATATGTTTATAGGAAAATTCATGTATGATGTTATTTATGAGTGTGTGGCATATTAAATTAATTTTAATATGCCTAATATGAATTATCATTGTAAAATAAATGATTTATATAAAGTACATTAGTATAAAATAATTTATTTTACATAAAATGAATTTTCATGCAAAAAAATGATTTTTAAGCATAAAATCATTTTATGAATATTTTTAAAATAATTTTTAAATAAATATTTGGGGGGGGGGGGGAGATTTTAATGAAAATAATAAGAAAAATATTTTATTTTTAATTACCTGTAATCAGCCTCAAAATTAAATAAAAAGTCCAAATACCCAAAAGCCTACTATACCAAAACACTCTTAACCTAATTCATTAAGAATAAACTTGAAAATTATCCAAAACTCTAAATATTTAAAGGGAATTTCAGCCAGCCCTTCATTCCAGCAGCCACCATTCTGTTATTTCATTATTTTGGCAGAAAAACTCTCTCAAAATTATTCTCTTTACCGAAATTCACAAAATACCTTCAAACTTTGCAATTTCGTGACTGTTTCATAAGTTTTTTCTCTCCTTTCAATTTGCTATTTGATTTTTATGAGTTTAGATGAAAAATATCAAATTAAATCACATTTCTATATATTATTGTAATGACTGAAAAGTTTCGAAAAATAAGAAAATTCATGGTTTTCATCCTAGAACTTAAAACTTGGAATTTTCATGCATAAGAAATGTCTATGGCTGCCAATTTATATATATTCATGTTTTAAACTGATTTTTGTTATATTTGGATGAAAAATAATTGTTTAAATTATGTGTTTACATAGTATTGTAATGACCAGAAAGTACCGGGAATAAGGAAGGTTCATGGTTTTCACCTAATACCTAAAAGTTAGAAAATTTTCATGCATATGAATCTATATGGGTGCTGATTCCTACATGTTCATGTTCTAAAATGATTATTATTTTGATTATATGAAAAATCTTGGCTTACACCATGTTTTTGCATATTACTATAATGAACGGAAAGTGCAAAAAGTAAGAAAAATGCATGTTTTCCTTGAATAGAACATTCGGCCAATGTAGGGATTTTTATCGCAATGTCTATAATTTTTATATGCTGTATTTTAATGATTATTGACATGTATACATGAATGATAAATGATTAAATTGCATGTTGATTGAAAGAATGACCCTAGACAAGCTTAGAGGCAATTTGGTATACTTAGGGTATCTTAACCCTATGTTGTGATTAATATATGAATGTGATTAAGTAATATGGAAATAGGTTTTTACGATGAGTGAATAACGAATTAATCATCTTGAATTGATGAAGGGATTGATTGTATGAATTGATCATAAGAGATAGGCATGACACTTGAAGGGCTATTGTGAAGTTGATATATATGGAAGTGTTAAGTATGTTGATTTTGAGATCATGACGTATTTTGTTTGACTTTAGAAAAGTCATAGTATGAGTTATAATATGTTTTCATGTGAGCCTATAAAGGCTAAGTGTGTAAGACTTTAAAGTCAACATGTTATGTGCAAGTGATGAGTGCACTTTTATGTGTAACTCTAATTATATGTGAATGTTATATGTGCATGAGGTAGTTATGGGATAGGATAGTATGATGATTAAATGAATACTAAGTATTGAATTAAATATTATGATAGAGTTTGAGAAGTTTTAGAGGTTCAAGGGCAACGAGTATTAGGAGCAAAGGAACCACCAGGTGAGTAAACATTATATTCATGTTACAAGTGCAAGTGATTTTGTTATGGGAATCTTTAAGACTTTTGAAACCCAAGCTTTTTTTCTACTTTCAATTATAATTATGTGATTTCTTTGTTATGCTTGGTTTGCCAACGGATAATTGGTCTAAAATCATTAATGTTTATTCAATGATATGAGAAACTCTTTGTAATTGTTGCCTTACCTACTTTCTTTCTGGAACTACATTATTATTGTATCTTCCTTTCAAAAAGTTAAACTGCTATTGCTATTGTGATACATGTTAACTATGATATCTTTAACCTTTATGCAGAATCCTCATGCCAATGTGAGTAATCATTGGAACATGTACACATGGTCTTAACCCAATAGATAGGGGTAGTGTATCCACCTCAGGTAGAAGAGGCGGTTATAGCCGTGGAGTTTGATCAATTTCACAACTTTATAAGTTATGGGTTGGGAATTGGAATTTGGTATGAGGCCACCTCTCCCTTGAGTGAATTAACCAGGGTCTTCACTCACGAGTGAATTGAGCAGGGTCTTCACTCACAAGTAATAAATGTGATTTCTGTGAACATTGTCAAATTGCAAACTTTGATTCATGAATTGTAAATCATGAACTATGTATTATAAGCTATGGGTTTCCTTTTTAAAGGAATATATGTTACTGTATGTGCTATATTGTTTACTCATTGAGATCATCTATCTCACCTCTTGTTTCTTGTATGGTTCCAGGTGAGCATTTTGAGGAGATTAGGTGATTGCTCAAGCTATCTACTCCGCTTGAGAAATTTCCTTGTCAAAGTTATAATAATACCATTTTATGTTGAGTCCTTAGACACTCCAAGAATTATCATGGAAACTTTATTTTAAAATATTATATTGGTGACATTTATTTGGAGTCTTATTATTATTTTCTTATGAATTGTATTAAAGTATATATTTTTAGCTTCCGCAATTTAAGGTTTTTCCTTTATAAAAGGTTTTTATTAAGATAATATATGAGGTTCGGTACAATCCTAGGCAAAGTTATTATATGCATGAGTGGGTTCTACGGACGTAGATGACCTTATATCTCCCCATGTTCTAGAACCGTCATGTCTCTGAAAATGGGATGTGACACCTTGTTCGTATTACAAAATTGAAACAGTACCTTGGTCAACACTTTGAAATGAAATATCTAGAAACATTTTGCCTACTTTCTTGGTTTAGAAGTTCTCTTTGATGATTTTAGCTACTACCTCTCCTAAACGATATATGCCACTGATCTTCTCTCTTGTGTTGGTCTAAGAAAATTGTAAAATTGCCTCCATACCTATCGAGAGCAATATTTATCTCACACCAACCGATGGCGAACCTCTGAGTGATCTTACTTGTATTGGCAACTAGTGGGAATTTTAGTCTATCTCACTGTTACTTGTCCTGACATAGCATATACAATTCATATTGTGAGTCAATTCATGATAGTACCTAGTACTACTCATTATGATGTGGTGCTTCATATTTTGCACTATGCTAAAGGAACTCTATCTCATGGTATTCACCTCTTATCATCCTTCTCGTTGGATCTCCATGCATACTTTGATACAAATTGGGCCAGTGATCCTACTAATCATCGTTCTACCACTGGATTCTTTTTTCTTATTTTTTTGGTGATTCTCTTAGCTCATGTTGGAGTAAGAAACAAACAATTGTATCTCATTCTAGTACCGAAGCTAAATATCAAGCACTCGCTGACACGACTTACGAACTTCTATGGTTACACTAGCTATTACAAGATATGGGAGTTGAACATTCATCTGCCACTACCATTTTTTTGTGATAATTGCAATGCCATTCAGATTGTCCATAATGATTTCTTTCATGAGCAAACTAAGCATATTGAGAATGACTGTTATTTTATTTGACATCATCTCCATCAAAGGACTATCTCTCTTCACTCAATCTCATCCTGTGCTTAGATAGCTGACATCTTCCTGTGATTAGATAGCGGACATCTTCACTAAAGCCCAATTACTAACCCACTTCAATGAACTAGTAAACAAACTCAAGTTAGGTTCTTTCTCACTTACTTGAGTTTGAAGGGGGGTGTTAGTCAACTGTAAATATCTTATTACCAATCTTAGGCCATAATTTTAGGCTATAAATATTGCCTAAATATCTTGTACATAATTTCTTGATTAAGGTTTATTTGGGCTTCCTTTTCTTTGTATTTTCATAGCTTTATAAATAAAGCCTTGTGTACAATCATTCAAAGCACAATACAATTCAATCATTCTCCCAAACTTGTTCAACATTCTTGTACTAAGTAAAATTGACTCTCTAGATATAAGAGCATCTCAAATAGTACTTTTTATTTTAAAGAGCATATTTTATTCAATACAGAGCATCTTATTTAATAAAGAGTAGAAAATTTAATTTAACTCCAAGGAACTCTCCGTATTTTACTCTTTATTTTACTTTATCCCATAGGCATTAATTATTTTAATTTTTCAATTTTTAAATTTGTACAATAAAAAAAATACTATTAAAATTATATATAATAAAATGCATAGAAATTTGTGTTACTTTAATTAAGTTAGAATAAATAGTGATTTATGGTTTTCTATATTTAAAGAGTTAAATTAACTATCTTTTTTATTTTTTAAAAATAAAGAGTCTATTAAAGTTTTATTTTTTGAGATAACTCTTCATAGTAAATAGTTTGACATATATAAATAGTGTATTGGAGATGCTATAATGAGCCAAATTTACTATTTATTGTAAATTTAAATACTAAGGAATTCTTTGAACTCTTGTTTTCTTGTACTAACTCTTTATTATAAAGAGTTTGAGATATATAAAGAGTCTCTTGGAGATACTTTAAAAAAGAGTTTGAAATATTTGATGTAATAATCAATATATATATATATATATATATATATATATATATATATATACTATTTTGTTTTTTCAAACGTGCTTTGCACGTTAATTTTCATTATGACTCATTACGATTTATTTTAAAACATAATTTAATTTGTAAATATTTATATAATAAATATTAGTATAAATAATATATGACATATAAATAATTTAAATGAATATTATGTGATATTATTTTTTAAAATATAGTACCCATTAGAAAACAAATTTTTTTTATAAACTATATTCTAAGTGTAAATACTTTCTTTTTATTTGACTTTTCACTTTTGACCAATATTTTCATAGTAGATATTCAAATACCTATTGATAATATAACATATAATTATTCATGATAAATACACCTCAATATCATGTATTTTTTATCATGTACTTTATTAATAGTCATTGCAAAAAAAAGACGCATAGAAAATTTATTTTTTTAAAATGAAAATAACATTTCTATTTCTTTTTTTCTTTGTGTTAATGCTCATTTTTTCTTTTATTTTATGTTTGCATTTTTTTTGTTTAACTCTCAATTAAATAAATATTTATATAATTCTAATTGATTTATTAGTTAATAAATTACCAATCCTAAAATATAATATATTAATTATATATTACTTTCTTAATTGAATAATAATTACTTATTCTAAAAAATAACATATTATTTTTATAAATTAATTTGTTAATTATTAAATTCCCAATTAAACCTCTATTTATAAGAATAATTAATCAAAAATAAATAAGGGTATATAATATGATTAAATTACACTAAAACTTAAAATCTGAAAGAAATACTAATTAAAACTCGTAAAATATATATAGGACATATAGCAAAACCCTAAAAATAAATATATCACTACTTAATTTACTATCAACTAAAAATAAATTATTGTACGTACTTTATTAGATGCAAAGTGATATAGATTCCAGAATTTGAATAAATTTTTCAAAATTATTCTAGATAACAATGACTTTTTTTTTTTTAGAATAAATGACTATTTGTTATTATTATATTATATGACCTTAAATAAAAAGTTTTTAGAGGTGAATAAAAAAAAAAAAAAAGGGAAAAGGAAGAAAAATGTGAATATGAATTTTTGCAAAGTTTATAAAAAGAGGGATACTAATAACAATAATAATACTAATAATAATAATAATAATACCATTTATCCTAATTTGTAAAAAAATTTAATATATAATATTGAATAATTTTTATTTTTAAAATTTTATAACTAATTAGAAAATAAAATGGTAAGATAATATATATTATATTTAAAAATTAAATTGTATCTTTATGAATAATTTAATATATGAATTACTACTATAGTTAAAAAATAATTTATCAAATGGCTATTATTTACGAACTAATAACTTTTTATTTTTTCGCATATTTGTCTTTTTTTTTTTTTTTGGCCATTAGATAGAATTTCATGAATGTGAAAATTAATTTAAGACTTTTTAAAATATTCTTTTTGTGTTGATACTAATTCTTTTCTTTTCTTTTGTGTTTACATTTTTTATTTTTTGATTCCTAATTGAATAAATATTTATATAATTTTAATTAATTAATTAATAAATTTTCAATCCTAAAATATAACATATTAATTATATATTTACTTTTCTCATTGAATAATGATTATTTATCCTATATTATTTATATAAATTAATTTATTAATTACTAAATTACCAAATAAACCTCTATTTAAAAGAATAATTAGTCAAAAATAATAAAATTATCTTAGTAAATGTGCTCATCTCACCTTTGCATATATTTATATATTGTATATATAAAATGATAGATATAATATATTATATTTAAAAATTAAATTTTATATTCATGAACAATTTGATATATGAATTACCACTGAAGTTAAAAAATAATTTATCAAATGGCTATCATTTATAAAATAATAACTTTTTATTTTTTCGCATAATATTTGTCTTTTTTTATTTTCTTTTGCCATTAGATAGAATTTCACAAATGTGAAAATCGATTTTGAATTTTTTTAGAATAATCCTTTTGTGCTAATGTTTATTCTTTTCTTTTCTTTTATGTTTACATTTTTTTTTGTTTGCTATCTAATTGAATAAATATTTATATAATTGTAATTAATTAATAAATTTTCTATCCTAAAATATAGCATATTAATTGTATATTTACTTTCCTAATTGAATAATGATTATTTATCCTAAAAAATAGCATATCATTTATATAAATTAATTTATTAATTACTAAATTATCAAACAAATCTCTATTTAAAAGACAAATCTCTATTTAAAAGAACAATTAGTAAATAATCAATAAGGTTATCTTAATAAATATGCTTATCCTCCGTTTAAAAATTTATTAATATGTCGTTTATTTATATAAAAGATCATTTTTAAAATAAAATGCACTATTAGAAATACTTTTATATCTTTACTAAATTATTTTTTTAATAACAATGAAATAACTTATAAAATATATATAAGTGATTATACATAATGGAAATATTTTATAATTTTAATTTTATATATTGTAGGTTTATAATTTTTTTATCTGCTTTGAGTGAAAGTGTTTTTGATGATATCAATTTATTTATAATTAATAAATAAATAATTTATTAATTTATTTTCAAGGTATCAATACAATTATCATTCGATTTTTGCTTCATAATTCACTGTACATATCTTTTAATTTTTATATGCCTAAAATTGATTTTTCAGTTTCGTTCAAAATCAATTGTGACTTTCTAATGAAAACTTGAAAACATATATATATATATATATATATATATATATATATATATATATATATATATATATATATATATATATATATATATATATATATATATATATATGATTAATTAAATTAAAAACTGAAAATATTAATTATATTATAAATAATTTTTAATTAATTTTCAATTTTGGTACAACTTGAATATCTTCCATAATGAAAATTTTAAGTAAATTTAAGTATTTGTAGAATTATAAACAAATAGATTTTTTTAGAAAAATATGCCATTATAAATATAAATAGAAATTTTAAAATTTGAAAATAAAATAATAGAATTATGCTTATTATTATTAAATGAACTTTCAAATAGTGTATATTCTTTTTCTGTTGCATCTTTTTATAAAATCAGAAGTAATTTTTATAATTTACAATATAATTTTTTTAAAGTCAAATTAGAATTTTTCTAACTTGTTAATATTCTAATAATCAAAATTAAAAAAATTTATTTAATTTCTTAATATTCAAAAAAATATTAAAAAACATAAATTATTTTAATTGAATTCTTTTTATTTAAAGTAAATATAATTAACTATATATTAATAATAATTATTTTATTTTTTCTTCATCCGAGTGAATAAATTATATTATTATAAATCTAATTTTATTTTTTGAAGGAATCTAATTTTATTTTTTAAGATTTATTATTTATTTATATTGTTCGAATACTAAAATTTTAATTTTCTTTTATATTTTATTAGGTCAAATTTTAATTTTCTTTCATATTTCGTTAGGTCACTAATTAGTTTTGGACATTAAAATTATTAATCTTAATAGAATTAGCTTTGGACATTTAAATTATTAATTCTAATAGAACTATATTTTTTTAAGTGAATTATATTTTCTTCTCCTACTAATATTACATTAAATTTGCTTTATATAAATATACACAGTTACATCAATCCAATGCATAAACTTTTATTTTTATTAGTTTTATTCTCATTAACTTTTTACCTTTAATGATTTTTTTTTTTAAAAAAATGGTAATATATTTTGATTATTAAGTTATTACCTTTAAAGATATTTTATTTTTCAAAAAAAAAAATTTTCATTGAAAATTAAAAGTATTCATCATATTATAAATGATTTTCAATTGACTTTTAATTTTGATATATCTTGAATCTCTTTTATAATGAAATTTTTAAGTAAATTTAAGTATTTATAAAATCACAAACAAAATTAAAATTTTGATATTTGATAATAAAATTGAGAGTTTATTTAATTGGTCATTAAATTTTTAATAAGAAAAAAGTAAAACTTTAGAATAAATATTTATATTTTTAACGAATTCTAACGAGTCGTAATGGACTAATTTTAAAAATTTTAATTGATTAATAAAATACATTTATTATTGTTGAAAAATTAACAAGAGGATAATATTTTTTCTTTTCTTTTTCTTTTTCTTTTTTTTTATTTTTTTATTTTTAATAAAGCAAAATTGGTAAAATTATGAATGAGTAATACCAAACTTTATTATAATCTCAGTATTTTGAAATAAAAATTCATGAGAAATTCTAAAAGAAATTATTAATTTACAAAGTAATAATTTAGTATATGATTTTGTCTATGTAAAAGTTTAAAAGAATTTAATTGAATAGATAATATAAGTTATTAGTAATTATTTTATTAAATGGGAGTGTCCATTAAGTGGTTTGGAATCAAAAGATAAAATTTATTTTTTTGAACTAATTATTTTCCTGAAAAATTTTTATGAAAGAAAACTAATTTTAAAAATTTTAATTGATTAATAAAATACATTTATTATTGTTGAAAAATTAACAAGAGGATAATATTTTTTCTTTTCTTTTTCTTTTTCTTTTTTTTTTATTTTTTTATTTTTAATAAAGCAAAATTGGTAAAATTATGAATGAGTAATACCAAACTTTATTATAATCTTAGTATTTTGAAATAAAAATTCATGAGAAATTCTAAAAGAAATTATTAATTTACAAAGTAATAATTTAGTATATGGGTTTGTCTATGTAAAAGTTTAAAAGAATTTAATTGAATAGATAATATAAGTTATTAGTAATTATTTTATTAAATGGGAGTGTCCATTAAGTGGTTTGGAATCAAAAGATAAAATTTATTTTTTTGAACTAATTATTTTCCTGAAAAATTTTTATGAAAGAAAACTAAAAAGTAAAACTCATTTTGAAATAATATTTTATGCAAAAATATTTTATATATACATACAAATTTTCCAAAATATTTTATGTATGAAATTATACAATGCATGATATTTGATTAAAATAAAATAAATTAGAAAATTGTAATAAAATATATCTATCAATTCATTTACTTTTTTTTAACATATTTTTTAACATAAAAATATCATTTATAATTATAAAAAACGCTTATCTTCTTTCAATATTGTATATGTATTGCTTTTTAAAATACATTCATATATTTATATAAAATTTAAAATTATTTTATATCATCAGTCTAATTATATTATGCATGCACGAATATATAGCTTAGATAATATTTATTATATATAATTATATTTTTATTAAATTTTTATAGGTTTTCACATGAATATTTAATTTAATTTTGAATCAACAATTAAAGTGAATTTGATAATCAAATTATATAAATATTGCTGCATCATAATTTTAAAAGTGGACTAATAAGATTTTGACCTCATGGTATTTATTTGAGAAGTTGTATATCATTTTAATTGAAATCATCATTTAATATATAAGTATATAATTTTATACTTGAGTAACAAAAAACTGATCATTAAATATTTAACAAGAAAAAAAGTAAAAGTTTAAAATAATTATTTATATCTCAAATGAGCTATAGTGAATCATAATGGGAATCAACGTGCGAAATATATTAAGAAAAATCTAGTATATATATATATGTTAGAAAAGGAGGGGGAGAAAAACACAATTACTTAAAAGTCTCTCACTAAGTTCTTTTTAATTATGTATTTATGATAGATAATATAATTATTTATTAATTAAATAATATAATTATCTACTTATATTTAATTTAAATAATAAATGATGAATTCAATTAGAATAAGAAAATAAAAAATAATTATATTTATTATCTAATTATAATTAATTTAAATAAGGAAAGATGAATTTAATTATAATAAAAAAATAATTATTATTTAATATATAATTAATTATATTTAATATCTAATTATATTTAATTTAAATAAGAAAATAATAAATTTAATTAAAATAATAAAATAATTATTAAATTTAATTAGAATAATGTTCTATACAATACTATATATAAATGTATGGAATAAGGAAGAAGTACATTTATGTAAGAGTCTCTTACTAAATTCTTTTTAATTGTGCATTTATGATGATCAATGTAGTCATTTATTAATTAAATAATATAATTGTCTAATTATATTTAATTTAAATAATAAATGATGAATTCAATTATAATAAGAAAAAAATAAAATAATTATTATTTAATATATAATTAATTATATTATAAATTTATAATTATATAGCTAATATAATTTAATAATTTAATTAATAATTATATAATTTACTAATTATATAGTTATTATAAATTTTAAAATTAGTTGTTTTAACTATTAGTAATAATTTATAAATTAGAAAAATTACTTTTGATTCTATAAAAAGAAGTAGCAGAAAAAGAAAATATACTAATTAAGAGTTCATTTAACAACAATGAACATAATCGTTTTTTGCAAATATTTAGAAGTTAGAGAAATTTTTTTAATTTTAATTATTTGAATATTAACAAGTTAGAGAAGTTTTAATTTAACTTTTTTTTTGTAAATGATTACTTTGTCCCATTATAAATTTTAAAATTAGTTGTTTAAACCATTAGTAACAATTTGTATATTAAAAAAATTATTTTTTATTCTATAAGAAGATGTAGCAAAAAAAAAAATACATTAATTAAAAATTCATTTAATAATAATGAGCAAAATCTTATTATTTTATTATCAAATATCAAAATTTCTATTTATAATGGTATGTATATTCTTTAAAAAAAAATTAATTTGTTTGTGATTTTATAAACATTTAAATTTACTTAAAATTTTCATTACGAAAAAGATTAATTAATCATTATTAAAAATTAATTAAATAGAAAGTCAAAATTACAAAATTTTTAATTTAATGATTATATGTCACTATTATTATTTGTAACATCAAAATTAAAATATTCACAAGTATATATTTATGTAATATAATAATTAAATAGATATTTTTTTAGGTTTATAATATAATATAATATCACATGATAAATCAATTGCATACAATTAATATTGAATTAAGATTAATATTAAATTTATAAGAGCACATTAAAAAGATTCTTATTGATTTTCTAGAAGAATAAAAGCTATAAAGTATCAAAAAGATTAATGTTTATTAAAATTAATAAAAATATACAATCTACATTGAAATTATCATAAAACAATTGATGTACCAAATATTATTAACATAAAAATTGACCTATAATTAATAATTAGTTAACATAATAATAACAAAATAAATTAGAAAATTATAATAAAATATAACTATTAATTCATTTACTTTTTCTTCTTTAACATATTGTTAAATATAAAAATATTATTTAAAATTGTAAAAAATATTTTATTTAGATATGTTTGAGTTTTTTTTCAATATTGTGTATGTATTGCTTTTTAAAATATATTCATATATTTATATGGAATCTATAATTATTTTATGTCATTATTCTAATTATATTAAACATGCATGATTATACAACTTAGATAATTTTTATTATGTATAATTATATTTTCGTTGAATTTTTATATTTTTTATATGAAAATTTAACTTAACTTAAATTCAACAATTAAAATAAATTTAATAATTAAGTTATATAAATATTGTCACATGATAATCTTAAAAGTAGACCAATAAAATTTCGAACTCATGATATTTATTTGAGAAGTTTTGTATCATTTTGTACTTAAGTAACAAAATATTAGTCATTAAAACTTTAATAAAGAAAAAGTTAAAGTTTAGAATAAATATTTATATTTCTAACTAATTCTAATGAGTTATAATGAAAATTAATATGTGTCGTTGTAAAAAAATCTAATATATATATATATATCTCAATTAACTATATAATAATAATAATAAATTCCATAAAAAATAATAATAATAATAATAAATTTTTTTGTTCCATTTAGTTATTTTTTGTTGAGTCTTCATTATTTATTTCGATTCTCAATCAAAATTTTCATTTTAATTTAATTTTTTTTTCAATATTCAAACTGAACCGAATCATTTATTTTGATTTTATTGGTCAATTGATTTCAGGGAGTCTTTTTTATTAGTGTGTTGGTTAAATCAATTGTCTGTGCTAATTCATTGGATATAAGCGTTGAAAAATTATCTGTGATAGCCAACTTGTCTAGTCCTAATTAGGAGTTTTCCGTCCTAATCATTACAATCACTTCTTTAGTATAATTAGTACTATTTTTTTTTTCCAAAGTAATTAGTACTAATTCATAATAATTTTATTTAAGATTTTCTAAGTACTAGAAATTCATCTAATTCATGAAATAGGACGGAATATGATAAAAATATCATAATTATTTCATATAAAATAAAATAATTATTCCTATTTTTAATTCAAATTTAGTTATGAAATAATTTCAATTAAAGTTTTAAATGTAGAATAATTTATTATATTTGAAGTTTTAAATGTAGAACAATTAAAGTTTTAAATTTATAAATCATGAATTTTATGAAAAATAATTATTTCATTTCTTAAAATCACTAGCCTATTTCTTTTCTATTTCATTCATTAACAAAACTAATTCTAAATTTATCCTTTGATTTAATTAAAAAATAATCTACATCAAAATTAAAAATTCAAATAATTAAAAAAAAATTAACTATCGTTTAACTCTAAAAATTAAATTTTAATCAATAAAATGCTAATATTCAGTCCTAAAGCATAAATATATTTAAGACCAACAAATAATTCCCATAGAATCTAATTATTTGATTAAAAACCTGGATCAAACAGTACAATTCTCAACACAATTCATTCATTTCATTACAATTATATCATTCTATTTATAATTCTTTTCATTCTATGCATCTAAGATTATATATCAAAACTATATCATTTACAACATAATAGTCTTAGAAAATACATAATAATAGCTTCTTATGGGGGAAAAATAGTCAATAAGCTAGCCTTTATGTTCTATCCCCTTCTACTCTAATATTTCAAAAAACAACAATAAAAAAAAGTGAGTATTCAGCTCAGTGAATTGTGTAATATATAAATACTTGAGTTATATATATATAGTAGAATTTTTACATAGAAATAACCTTGGGACCCTACTAATTATATTTTTATTAAGAAGTTATAATTTAATATAAGTATAGTACAAAATTTTTTTATAGTATAAATTAAACACCTAAAAACAACATATTTAATAATAATACTGATTAAAAAAAATAAAGTATTGGCATATTAATGGAAAATGAATAATATATTGAAATAAAAAAATATATAATATGTTATAATCTTATTATATATATATTTATGCAAATTCACTCTCTTGCATTGAGTGTCACTTATCTACATAAAGACAAAAAAGACTATTTAAAATAGCATTATTTTGAAGGAAGAAAAAAAACAATATAAATGACAACCGTCATTTAACAAAAGTCAAAATCAATTGACAAAATACTATTCATAAAAAAAACCTCTATATTGTTACGTTTTAATTATAATCTTATCATATATATATATATATGTACAATTATTATTATATAAATATATACTTTTTTAGTACGGGACTTAAAAATATTATAACTTATTACAATTTATAAATTATTCTTATTCACAACTGGCTCAAGTTGGGATCAAAATTTTTATAATAATATAAAGGTTATTCTCATACAGAGTATTTTTATATGGAGGTTATACTGTGTGTGTATATATATATATAGAGAGAGAGAGAGAGAGAGAGAGAGAGAGAGTCAATGAACAATACATATATGCCAATAATAAATTAACTATATATATATATACAGGCATGCATCAGTCTCGATATTGGATTCTTCACCTTGTCACTCTTGTACTAAGCTTATCGCTTGCTTTATTAATATCAAGCTCCTTAGCTTGCTTTTTTTATATCGAGTTCATCTTCATCTTCGATAATTAGCTTATCTTATCAAGCTCGTCTTTATCCTCAACAACTCATCGATACTTTATCATTATCAGCGTAGTTAGTCTTCACCATTGAGATTTCATCCTCGTAATCAAATCACATCCTTACTGTTAAAACTTTATCTTAATTTTTAAAATTTGTCATTGATAGATAAAATCTTTAAATTAAAATTTTAAATTAACACATTTTAAAAGATACTTATTATACTTTGAAATAATAATACTATTTATACATTACATTATAAAGAAATATTATAAGTATCAATCATGCAAAATATTACCATTATTTTCAAATAATAATAATAATAATAATAAGCATAGGGAGATCTCTCGATTCAATCAAATTATCCATAAACATTCACTTCAATTGATTTAAAGATAATATTTTTACTAATATACACTGTTTATATCTAATAATTAATAATTGTAATTCTCTCTTCCATGTTTAACATTACAATTGTTTCACTAATAAATTTCCAATATAAACTTCATGGCAAATTAAGCAATTTTTTTTTCCTTAAAAAACAATATCATTATAGCATGCCCTGCACTAAAATCTCTAGATGCCATTAATCCAAAGATAGATAGGTGATCATTAATTTATTTGATTATCTTTCAAATTAAAAGAACTTCCATTGATTAAAACTACACATCCTGATGTGACACAAAGTAATTTAGCAATTAATTTTAAATTTATTAAACCTTCTGGCTAAGGAGTAAGCTAGCGTATAGCTTACCTTAACGCAGTATCCTCCATTGAAATGGATACACCAGCTTCATTAACTGCCTTCCTAGCTCACACACACACACACATGTAAAATTACATTTAACCCCCTAATTCTTTTATTCTCAGAAATTTTACAATTAAATCTTTAAAAAAAAAAGGTACATTTTGAATATTTTTCAGTTAAAGATACTAAATTTTATAATAAATTATAAATTTTTATTATTATTATTATAGTTTCTACTAGCTAAATTTAAAGATATTAAATTTTATAATTATTTTTTGCCAAATTTTATAATTGTGAATGATTATGAGACTACAAAAATTTTGTAAAACAATTTCCATAAGCAATTTAGATTATTACAATGATTATACAAATATAAAGATGTAATTAATTTAGTATAAAGATATAATTTAATTCACTAGTTTTTATACTGAATTAATAATTTTTATAAAAGTTTCTAATTCTAATTGCTTATATTGAATTTAGTTTATTAATTTTGTCATTTATGGATTTTAGAAAAATTTTATCCACAAAATTTTATGGAGTATGAGATGTTACAATTAAAAGTACAATTGGAATATTTTTCTCATGTGCAATAATTTTCATCTATTCAAACATCATCAACTATTTTTTATTATGTTTGGTGAAAAAAAAAAAAAATTTAGTCGTTTGTGTATGGAGCGGTGACTTTTATTTTAACTCTTCTCATTTTTAGAATTATCACAAAATAATCATTTTTTACCACGAATATAGTCAAGATTAAATTTCTTAATAAAATAAAATATGATTATCTTTTTAACTATTTATTATATATATTGAACAAAATTACTAAAAAATTTAGTATAAATTTATTTATAGATAATTTTTGTGATTTGAAAGAGCAAAAATTTATATTTTATATGAAACAATATAACTAAATTGTATTTTAATATTTGTGATAATTTTTGAATTGAATTGAAATTAAAAAGGTTAAATTGAATTGAATTAAGAAGGGAAGAGATGAAAGTGGAAATTGAAAGACTTGAGTCGAATCATAATCAAAATGAATAGTACTAATCACTTGGATGGTTGACTATTTATTATTTATATAGTTTTTTATTATTTTATAATTTTAAATGCGAGACTAATTTTTTTTTGTAATTTGTAGCTTTTTTAACAATATTATTATTAAAATAAAATTAATTCATTATTTAATGAATTTGTTATATGGAACTTTTTTTATTTAGAATTTGATCTCCCTTAATATTCCATAGCTGCATCCGCGCATATGTGTAGTGCTTATTTTGCTTCTACCATTGAAATATGTTCAAGAATTTTGATTCTGTTCTATATGTGCTTCATCTCTATCACAGGTCGTGCTAGGTTGGGGTTTTTCTTTAACTTCATTTTCTTTAAAAGATAATTTTCTGGGTTTCATTTTTTTTTTTTTTATTTTGAAGGTTTTTTTTTTCTTTTCTAATTATTTAAAAAATTATTTTTTAAAATTTTAATATTTTTTATTATTTAAAAATATATAAAGTAAATTCCTTTTTTTTTTTTTTTTTGCCTTTAATTGAGTCAAAATTAAACTTTAAAAACTGATTGGAGTAAAATTTTTTACAACACCTGCATTAAACTTGAAGATATAGTTTAAAATTGAATCTTTTTCTAATAATGGTTAATGGGGTTGCCACTCGACAACAAGACACTATTAGTTGTTGAAGCTGGCCGCTCATTAAACCCTCATAAAAACAAATCTATTATTATTATTATTAAAGCATCCCATATTGAATGCACATTTGGCCATGCTTCGTTGTGCCAAGTGGATATTGGTCCACAATCACTCAAAAGAATTCAAAACTCTCTCTCTCTCTCCACATTATGATTATAATATATACATTTGATTACTAAATTGCTAATACTTGTTTTAATCTCAATTTTATTTCTCAATTTTGCTAAGTATAATGAAATTTTTATAGGGAATTATAAATTAAATTGATAAAAATTATGTTGATTATTGAAACTATATTAGTTCTATAGCAATTTTTATAATTTGATCTCGATGTAAGAGAAATAAGAGTCTCTCTATATATGCGTGTGTATATGTGTGCGAGTGCAATAATAGATATTTATATCTTATAATTTTAAGAGGCAAGCAAATGTGCTTGTCTTAAAACTAGCTAGGACAACAAATTTTTTATCTGTGCTTGTCTTAAACTAGTTAGGACAACAAATTTTTTATCTTGTCTTTATAATTCTTTTATTATTCCTTATTTTATAAAGGAAGCTTTGATGTTGAATTTATTTCTTTTTTATTAATAAAGTCAATCTTCATTTATAAAAAAAAATAATTTCAATGTAAATGTAATTTAAATGTGAGTACCATGCGCTGCATTTAGTATTTTTGGTAGTGATTTCTTTTTATTTTTTAAGAACAAAAATTCAATTTTGTTTTGCTAAGCTTGGTAAGAATATAATACAGGAAAATGTCCCACATTTTCTAAGACTAATAATCTTAACCTAATTTTTCTTATAAATTTGTAAATGTCAATTGGATTTAAGTAAAAATTATCTTCGTTTAGTTGTCTCTTAAATATTAAAATATAAATTCCACATAAATTAGTGTTGAATGAGTTTATATATAATTAAATTCTCCAAAATCAAAAGTTAATATGTTAAAATTAGAGAATTTATTTCAATATTAATTATTTAATATATTTATATAAAATCAATATGAAACATTATTCCATATTATATTATTAACAAAGCTATCGTCTTATATTATAACGAAGTAAAGAGGCCCGCCAAATCAAAATGTAGAAAATGTAGATTTTATTGAATTTTTTACTTTGATAACTTTGTATTACAGCTTATTTTAAATTTTAATGACGAAACATATGTAGAAAAGTGCAAATAAATTTATTGGACACCTCATATTTCCCACGTAAGATTGGCACGTGTTTGGTTATATATGGGGTTTAAACAATTAAGGAGATTGGTACAATTGATTTCATCACCCCCAATGTTTAATCATGATTAGACATTTAGACTTGTTCTTAGGTTTGGAGACCACTTAAAACTCAACTTAATTACTTGGCTTGATCTATTTCTCATAACTAAAGCAAACTAAACGTCAAATACTTAATTAGTGGTTTGAGACGCCACTATTGCCCATTCGATAACAATATAATTCACTTATACTCACATTTATATAAAATGTATATGAAATTATAAGAAATAAATTTCATATGACCATAAAAGAGAATATATATTGAATATATGAAATAATTTATTTTAATTTAATTTTTAGATTAATTAGCTAATTAATATACTTGAAGAGTATTTGATAATGTTGTTCAACACTTACAATTAAAATTTTTAGCATTTAATCGTTTTAAATAATTTTTATGATATTTGTTTTAAAAATCTCAATTAAATAAAAAAATTACTTAAAATAATAAATTAAAATTTTTAACTTAAAATTTATACTAAATATGATAAGTGATCAGATTTTTAAATATTTTTTATAATTTTAAAATTATATCACTTATTTTATTCGATACTTAAAAATTTAGTATTTAAATTTTAAACACTTTATTTTTAATTTTATCATGTATCACATTAAATTTGAGTTTAATTTCAAGCTCTAAATGAGAAAAACTACATAATGAATAGCTCCAATAATTACTAATTGATAAAATTATATTCCCTCCATTTTAAAAAGATTATCCAATATTCTTTTTTAAAATGTTCCATAACACTTGCTCATTTTAAAAATATATATAGATATTTATTTATTTTATCTTTATTAATTAAAAGGCATATATTTTTAAAATTAATAGTAATCATAGTATAAATGAGTATATATAAGAGTAAGAGTGAAAAAATATAATAAAATTTATGAGTTGATAAACAATTAATGATATTTTTTTAAATTATATAAAAAAATAAATAGTCAATATTTTTTATCCTGGTTGAGTCGTTAGCATGCAACCAAAAATTAATACAACAAATAAAGATTTAGGAGTTTATATATGAATAGAAATATTAATTAATTAAATATACATCAATCACTTCTTTTTGCTTTGTTTCATAAATATGATTGTGGATTGGAAAATGAAATTGCAACCTCTTGGTTTAAAATGCATTTGCAAAAAAAAAAAAAAAAAAACCTCTTGGTTTAAAATGGGACACATGTTTATAAGTGCTTCCTAATTTATTTTGACTAGTAAACTACCTTATTCCATTAACAGAAGCTAATAATTAATGTCCACTTTTACACACTAGATAACATGTGTTAATGCTTAATTATTGTGATTTATGAAATAAGCTCCTCCATTAACCCAAAATCAACAACCTATAATTCTTCATACACGTGCCCTTCTCCTCGTACCTGTTGGGTGACATGTAGATTTGTAGGTCAAAAATTGACAAAAAGATTAGCCATAAAAAAAAAATCATTTGGTCACCCAATAATCACAATACTTTTGTTAACAAAGATAAAGGACAAGTGCCCAGCAAAATAAATAAAAAATAATAATAATTAAAAACAAAGAGTAAAAGGTTCATGTATTAAAATTAAAATTATTATTATAACAATAATTAAGGTGTCCTAGTTTAGGAGTTCATATATATTGAGAGAGCTGCCAATAGAAATAAGCAAGGTGTCATTATATACGTCAATAGGAAAATTGACGTGGCCTACACTCAGTAGAGAAAGGAGATTCTACAACATCATGCCAATTACCTAACCCAATATATTTTAGTAATTAGTAGGAATTTTGACTAAAAGTCTTCACCCCCTTAGAGGGGGGCAATGGTTGCATCATTCATATCTAGCAACCTAAAGCTAACAAGCTTTTCAACCACTTTAAACAAATACATATCTCTCCATCTACGTTACATAAGAGTTTATCCTCAATCTCTAATTATATTTTATAATTTTTTTTTTTAACCTTTTGCATTTCTAGACTATGAATATAAACATAAAGATACAATATAATGTGTATACATGTTAACATGCCAATTTTATATATATATATATATACAAAAAAATAATTTATATATTTGAAATGTATAAACAGAAAATAATAGGAAAACGATACATATGTTTTTCAAAAACATAGTAATTTTGAAGCGGTATGCTAATCTTTATATGTTGTGTATGCATTTTATGTTGTATAATATATATATATATATATATATATATATATATATATATATATATATATATATATATATATATATATATATATATATATATATTTGATGAGAATATAAATAATGTGAATTCACCGGGGAGGCGTCATGTTCAGAAGCCCAATAACGGAAGTCCATTAGACTAACCCTATGGTAATATTCAAAAATTTTGAAAAGAATATATAATTAATATGGTTAAAATTTTTTAATTAAAATAAAAAAATGTACTAAATTTAATGGTTCATTCAATTTTTTCTTTATCTAATTCCATTAATATGCTAACTAAATTAAAATAATAATTTATACTCAATGAAAATTAAATTTAATAAATAAATAATATACAAATTAAATGAATAATGAGACCATTAATATATTTAATGGAATGAAGGCAAAATAATTGTTGACTATTGGCTCATTATTTGACTATTGGCTCATTAATATGGACTTTGGCATTAATCCCATAATCCCACATAGTAAAATTATAAGGAATGAGGTGGGTTTTTTGGCTATAAAAGGAAGCTTAGTTTCCTTTGTAAAACCATCCCAAAACACAAATATTCTCTCTTCTTGACTTTGTTTTCTTCTCTCTCTCTCTTTTATAATATTTCTTCAAGTTAGTGAAATATTATTTTGGTAGTGTCCGAGGACGTAGGCAAAATTGGCCGAATCTCGTTAAATTTCTGGTGTTCTCTTTATGTTATTTTGTGTCTATTTAATAGCTATTATCGGGTATAGTTGTAGTGAATTATTGTGCTATTAAAATTACTTGTATTGGTTAAATTCTGTCTAGGAAAGTGATTTTTAAGTTGGACCGTTGTGACCTCACCACTTACCTGGGAATTTTTCCTTTGGGTGATTTTTAGTTCAATCGTTCACACTCTAGTCACCTGGATAATAGTTCTCAAGGTGAATATTGTTGTTATTGGTGGAAATTAACCCGAATTTCACAACAATTGGTATTAGAGCTCTTGGTTTATTTTAGTATGCTCTGTGGTTGCGGCTTAGGCTGATCTTCCACATCAGAAAAAATTTCCTTGGGCTAATTGGCATTCCGCATTAACAGCTATTAAATAGAATTTGCAGCAGAAATGGCAGATAGTACAAAAGCATTCACATCTTCATCATCGTAAATTTTGGCAAGAACTATTGTAACAAATGCCAGATTTGCAGTGGAGATTTTTGATGGCACCGGTCATTTCGGCATGTGGCAAAGTGAGGTTCTAGATGCTCTTTTTCAGCAAGGTCTAGATATTGCCATTGAAGAAGAAAAACCAGAGGAAGTTGAGGAGAAAGAATGGAAGACTATTAATAGATTGGCATGTGGTACAATTCGATCGTGTCTTTCTAGAGAGCAGAAGTATGCATTTTCGAAAGAAATTTCTGCAAATAAATTGTGGAAGGCACTGGAGGAGAAGTTCTTGAAGAAAAGTAGTCAGAACAAGCTCTATATGAAGAAGAGATTGTTCCGCTTTAATTATGTACCCGGTACAACTATGAATGATCACATTACCAACTTTAATCAGCTGGTGACTGATTTGATGAATATGGATGTGACTTTTAATGATGAAGATCTGGCTCTGATGTTGGTGGGATCGCTTCCTGATGAGTTTGAGTACCTTGAAACTACTCTACTTCATGGGAAGGTTGCTGTGTCTCTCAGTGAAGTAACTGCTGCCTTGTATAGTTATGAATTGAGAAAGAAAGAAAAGCAAGAAAATATAAGTGTAGAAGCTGAAGCTCTTGTTGTTAGAGGCCGTTCGCAGAGCCAGAATAAAGGAAGGCGAGGGAGATCAAAGTCAAAATCCAGACTGAGTAAAGATGAATGTGCCTTTTGTCGAGGAAAGGGGCATTGGAAGAAAGATTGTCCTAAGCTAAAGAATAAAGGCAAACCTGAAAAGGGAAAGGCTGTCTCAGAGTCAAATGTAGCTGAGTATGATGAAGCAGATTCAGACTTCTCATTTGCTGCTACACCATCAACTAGTAGTTCTAGCTCATGGTTGCTAGATTCAGCTTGTAGCCACCATATGACCCTAAATAGAGAATGGTTCTTTGATTTTAAAGAACTAAAAGGTGGAGTTGTCTACATAGCAAATAATTCCCCTCTTGACATACATGGGCTTGGTTCAATTCGCTTGAGGAATCAGGATGGATCAATCAGAACCTTAACAGGTGTTCATTATGTGCCAGATTTAATAAGAAATCTCATCTCTGTGGGAACCTTAGAGTCAAAAGGTTTAGAAGTAAGAGCGAAGGATGGGATAATGAGGATTATCTCTGGAGCACTTGTGATAATGAAGGGAATTCGAAAGAGAAACAATGTGTATTACTTTCTGGGTAGTACAATTGTTGGGACAGCAGCAGTAACAGCTTCTATTAATGATCAGGAGTCAGAAGCAATCAGGTTATGGCATATGCGTTTGGGGCATGCTGGAGAAAAATCCTTGAAATTACTAACAGATCAAGGATTATTGAAAGGAGCTCGGGCTTGCAAATTGAATTTTTGTGAGCATTCCATCAAAGGGAAGAAGACAAGGGTGAAATTTGGAACAGCAATCCATGATACTGAGGGTATTTTGGATTATGTTCATTTAGATGTATGGGGGCCTTCCAAGACAACTTCTTTGGGAGGAAAACACTATTATGTTACCTTTGTTGATGATTTTTCCCGAAGAGTTTGGGTGTATACGATGAAGACGAAAGATGAGATGTTGGGAATTTTCCTTAAATGGAAAAAGATGATAGAGACTCAAACAGGTAGAAAAGTCAAACGTCTATGAACAGACAATGGTGGAGAGTTCAAAAATGATCCTTTTTTGAAAGTCTGTGAAGATGAAGGTATTGTCAGGCACTTCACCGTCAGAAATACACCACAACAGAATGGGGTGGCTGAGCGTATGAACCGGATATTGCTGGAGAAGGTTCGGTGTATGTTGTCCAATGCTAGGTTGGGCAAAGAATTTTGGGCTGAGGCTTTGGTATATGCTTGTCACCTTGTCAACCATTTACCATCGACTGCTATTGGTGGTAAGACACCATTAGAGAAATGGTTTGGAAAACCTGCTACAGATTATGATTCCTTACATGTATTTGGTTCTACTGCATATTATCATGTTAAAGAGTCAAAACTGGATCCAAGAGCAAAGAAGGCAATATTTATGGGGATCACATTTGGTGTAAAAGGCTATCGTCTTTAGTGTCCAGAGACAAAGAAAGTAATCTTCAGCAGGGATGTTACCTTTGATGAATCTACCATGTTGAGAAAGGTAACTGATGAACAGACAGATGGTACTCCACAGCAGGTGTAGGGTACTTCCAAACAGGTAGAGTTTGATAGTAACAGAATTATCCTAGCCAATAAAGAAACTGATGTTGACTCTCCTATGGTAGAAGAAGAGTCAAATGAAGAAGAGGTTCAGACCCAAGAACCTCCACAGCAACATGAATCAATTGCACTAAGAAAAGGAAAGAGGACCATTAGACAACCTGCTCGTTATGCTGATATGGTCTCTTCTGCATCACCAATTGCAATCGATGATGTTCCTACCACTTTTAATGAAGCAGTTCAAAGTTCAGAACAGAAAAAGTGGAAGATCGCCATGAATGAAGAAATGCAGTCCCTTCAAAAGAATCAGACATGGAAACTAGCTAGTCTTCCGAAGGGAAAGAAGGCAATTGGGTGCAAATGGGTATATGCAAAGAAAGATGGATTTCCTGACAAGAATAATGTTCGCTACAAAGCAAGATTGGTGGCTAAAGGCTACACTCAGATGGAAGGAGTTGATTATAATGAAGTATTTTCTCCAGTTGTAAAGCATTCCTCCATCAGAATCTTGTTGGCTTTGGTAGCACAGTTGGATTTGGAACTAGTTCAGATGGATGTAAAAACTGCATTTTTACATGGAGACTTGGATGAGAAAATCTACATGACTCAGCCAGATGGATTCAAAGTTGCTGGAAAGGAAAAGATGGTATGCAAATTGGAAAAATCGCTGAATGGATTGAAGCAATCTCCAAGGTAGTGGTACAAGCGATTTGATAAGTTTATGATAGGGCAGAATTATACGAGAAGCAAATATGATCATTGTGTGTATTTACGCAAGCTACAAGACGGATCCTATATATATCTTCTTTTTTATGTTGATGCTATGTTGATAGCTTCCAAGAGTCAGACAGAAATTGAGAAATTAAAGACTCAATTGAATAGGGAGTTTGAGATGAAGGATCTTGGTGAAGCAAAGAAGATTCTCGGCATGGAAATTTCAAGAGATAGAAAATTGGGGAGGCTTTGTTTGTCTCAAAAGGAATATTTAAGGAAGGTACTAAAACGTTTTGGCATGAATGAGAAGTCAAAACCAGTCAGTACACCACTTGCTCCTCATTTCAAGCTTAGTGCATCCATGTCACTAAAGAATGATGCAGAACAGGAATACATGTCAAAAGTACCATATGCAAGTGCTGTTGGTAGTTTGATGTATGCAATGGTGTGTACGAGGCCTGATATTTCACAAGCAGTTGGGGTTGTAAGCAGGTATATGCATGATCCTGGAAAGGAGCATTGGCAAGCTGTGAAATGGATTCTACGGTATATTCTGAACACCGTAGATGTTGGTTTGGTATTTCAGCAGGACAAGCAAGAAGGTCAGTACGTAGTTGGGTATTGTGATTCTGACTACGCAGGTGATTTGGACAAATGTCGATCAACTACTGGTTATGTGTTTACTTTTGCAAAGGCACCAGTTAGTTGGAAGTCCACTTTACAGTCAACAGTGGCTTTGTCTACTACAGAAGCAGAGTATATGGCAGTTACAAAAGCTGTGAAGGAGGCAATTTGGCTTCAAGGGTTACTTGGTGAACTGGAAATTGAACAAAAGCACATCAAAGTGCATTGTGATAGTCAGAGTGCTATTCACTTAGCAAAGAACCAGGTTTATCATGCAAGGACGAAGCACATTGATGTTCGATATCACTTTGTACGAGAGATTTTAGAAGAAAGTGGAGTCATAATCCAGAAGATTCGGACCACTGAGAATCCTGCTGATATGATGACAAAAGTGGTGACTGCGGTCAAGTTTCAACATTGTTTGGACTTGATCAATATTGTTAAAAATTGAAATTGAGAGTTGCTGACACTACTGAAGGTAGCAATTTTGTGGGAAATTGAAGAATTTGGAATTCGCCAAGGTGGAGATTTGTTGACTATTGGCTCATTATTTGACTATTGGCTCATTAACATGGACTTTGGCATTAATCCCATAATCCCACATCGTAAAATTATAAGGAATGGGGTGGATTTTTTTGGCTATAAAAGGAAGCTTAGTTTCCTTTGTAAAACCATCCCAAAACACAAGTCTTCTCTCTTCTTTGACTTTGTTTTCTTCTCTCTCTCTCTTTTGTAATATTTTTTCAAGTTAGTGAAATATTATTTTGGTAGTGTCCGAGGACGTAGGCAAAATTGGCCGAACCTCGTTAAATTTCTGGTGTTCTCTTTATGTTATTTTGTGTCTATTTAATAGCTATTATCGGGTATAGTTGTAGTGAATTATTGTACTATTAAAATTACTTGTATTGGTTAAATTCTGTCTAGGAAAGTGGTTTTTAAGTTGGACCGTTGTGACCTCACCACTTACCTGAGAATTTTTCCTTTGGGTGATTTTTAGTTCAATCGTTCACACTCTAGTCACCTGAATAATAGTTTTCAAGGTGAATATTGTTGTTATTGGTGGAAATTAACCCGAATTCCACAACAATAATCACCCACTTATATATACCAAAGGACTTGGACCATTTGGTTTCTTTCTCTCATAGGACTCAGCTGAATTTACATGCAATCTCGAGATTCAGACACATCAAACATAAATACACAATTAAAATAAGACTAAGAATTAAAAAAAAAATGAGAAATATTTTTATATTGATCAATTTTCTTAAATATTTCAGACATCAAAAAATACAAAAATGTTTCCATGAAACAAACAAAACCTAACTTTATTAGTTAAAAAAAGAATCTTTTATGTTTGAAAATTATATATTTGTTAAATTTCAAATAAATAACTAAATAAATATAAATTGAGCATATTAATGTGATAATAATAAAGATAAGTTAAGTAAATCACATTCTAACAGGTCATGTACATCTAATAAGAATTCTTGTATATAAATCAAACACCAAAGATCTGTTAGTCTAGAGCTTTGTATTGTACACTATAAATGTGCTAAATGTTTATATGCTTCTATTGTTAAAGCTCTGTGTTTATGCAATGAACATAATCAAGTTGAGTTAAATATATATATATATTTGTGTTCATTCATTTCTCATTGGATTGTCTTAGATTTTTTATTAAAATTTTGTCTGTTTAACTCAATAAATTATAAGTTCAAAATAGCTTTTATTTATTGAGAAAACCAATTTATTGACACCCTTATTGACTACCCCAAATTTTATGTAGTCAAAAGACGAATTACTATAATATTCTTTTATTTTTTTTTCACAGAAAGATTGGAAGCTTTATTATTATGAAGATTAGAATATATATATATATAGAGAGAGAGAGATAGAGAACTTCCAATTACTACGAATCATCTAAAGATGAAATATTGAACTATAACATTTGCATATAAAATTTTAAAACCTAGATTTATACATTGTACTTTTTGATGGAGAGGGAAAATCGAGAAGATCTAACTTATAGCTCAAGTTCTATCTATTATACTTTTCAATATATGACCTGAAATCCATAGACAATGTGATAAGCTATCAACTTAGTAAATATAAAATACATATGAATGAGGAGGTTTACAATTAGTTTTTGAGTCAATAAATAATGAGATTAACATATATTCATCAGTGGTTCATAGGGTCATATGTCCATATAGATATCAAATATATCATGGGTTCAATGAACAATACGTATCTGTGCCATGAGTTGAAAGGCACCAAGGGATTATAATATATATATATATATATATATATATATATATATATATATATTGTAGAAAACTTGGAAGCTTTATTAATTATCAAGATTAGAAACAAGCAAAACCTCTACTAAGCGAGGAAGAACTTGCCAAAGAACTAGGCCAGCATTAGATACCAAACCTCTAGCAATTGAATGAGAAACAATATTGGCTTGCCAATTAATATATTGGTTAAGGATTACCAACCGACAATCCTCGACTAAATTTCCAAACTATGAGCAATCAACTAATTGTGAATGAAGAGCATCTACCACTATCTTGCAATCCATCTCAAAAATTACTTTAGCAAAATCCAAAAACCTTACGCAACTAAGAGCCTCACATAAGGAAAGAGCTCCTATCTCCTTTGGTTCCAATACTCCATCAATGGATTTGACATGCCAAAAAGAGTAGAGCTTGTATGGTTTAGCAAGATACAACCCACTCCAAAGCGAGCTTCTTCGATGAAAATCCTAGTATCTAGATTGCACTTCAAATAACCAACGACATGTCTCTTCCATTTTGAAACATGTCCCACCATACACCATCGTTGAACCTAGGCAAGTAGAATGGTGAAGTCCTTCCTTTGCTTCTTTCCATTGATAACAAACAAAGTTTCAGCCTCCACTGTTGACACATAGAACCATGGAATAAAGACCAGAGTTGAGAGTTTCACTACTGCCAAATGCTTCATAAAATAGTAAAAATCTCCTCCATTTGGATATGTGTATGGAAGTTCTAAATGAAGAAAATATAATAAGCAAAGAGTAAGTCACCAACACTGTCATAACTCGAACCCACTGTCACGACCCGAACCCGAGGGCACGTGACCGATATTAGGACATGGGTGATGCACGTGATTATTAATAGCCATAGTAATCCTTATAACTTACTAAATAACAAACCATCAAATTAATTATTAATTTCATTTTAAAACATAACTCTGGGCCTATAGGTTAAGCAGACTTATTCCATTGTCCATTCAATACCATTAAAATTTAACATATCATTCATTTTAAATATCAAATCAAAATAAATTCTGCTTAACTAGGCATTCAATAATCCCAAAAAGATTTACAAAGGGTGACCAAATTAAATTACAAATACCTAGGATAGCAATGCAGAGTTCTAAAATAATAATACAATGTAATAAATCTAATACATAACTTAGTGTAATAAAATAGATATTACTGCTGAAGAAATAAAGCAGGTTAACTCAATTAATAAATTTTTTATGAGCTCATTCCACGACTTGGAAAAATAATTTGAATAGGAATGAGCGTTCGACTCAATGAATAATACTAACTAATGTATTAACCTTGTATCCTATAAACTTGTAACTAAGGTCCATATTAATGCATCGTGTCACATAAGCAATCATGGACAGAATATAGTTTACAGTACCATACTAAACCTTAATATAAGGAGTCAATCCTCTATCCTTGCTCTTTGAATCCAATATTATCTCTTATTCTAATACTAGGGCCACAGTCGTCCTTAGTAGCGCTGACCCAATTGGAAGCAACTAGGGAATGAGTAGGCCTCTAGCCATCAGCCACCAGTCCTAGCTCATTTTATCTTAATTATCATAATCAAATCCATTTTTCTAAATGGCACTGTGTCATCCTGATTTCATCCATCAATCACAAATAATTACATGTCAACAATTTACTAGTTCATTAATCACAGTTAAAGGATAACATGCTTTTATGCAATAATAATGCATAAATACATATAATATAATTATACATACAATAAGTGCAAATGCATGAAAAATAGGAAAATATATTAGAAAGTATTACTCACCTATTTGATGAAGCATCTGATTGACTTTCCTTCTGAAGCGTGACCTTTGGTGACAGAATGACGCTAGAGACATTAACACTAAATAACAGATGAGATTATTAGAAAAAGAATGATTTGCCTCTAAATATATAACTAAATGACTCTATTCTTGCTAAAATTTCAGCAGAATTTCCCCTAAAATTAGGATTTACCTAACTGTAATAGAGAAAACACACGCTTCTAAACAATTATTTCAACTTACGATTTTCAATCATAACTCTATAATTCCCTCTCCTGGGGCTCGTGCTCAATAAACATCACAACCAATTCATTTTCTCAAGCTATATTCAAAATTAATCTTAATAATGCCTGTTAACTTATTTCATGAATTAAATTTCAAGTTCATCAATTCTATTAAAATCTTTCCACTTACATTTTATAAGGTTCCACATGAAATTAATTTACTATATTAAATCTATTTACAATCTAAATTCATTAATTTAACAACTATCCAATTAAATCTAATGAACTTAATATTAAGCCAATCTATAATTCAATAATACATGAAATTCAGGAGTTTCATATTTATCCACGTAAAATATGGTAGTACAAAGGTTGAAAATTGCATCGAAATGACGAGACAAAGCTACTGGACCAGAACCTGCACGTCGCCGCTAGAGCACCATCGGTCAATGGTTCTGGATACTGATTGATGCCATTTTGTTCGCCTCAATGTCAGGAGCTCAAAAACAAGCTTCACTCATCACCGTTTCATTGAAAAAATCCTCAAAAGTTTCGATAGTACATTTTCAGATCTCTTTCTCTGGTGACTTCCATGGGGCATGGTAGGTACCAACTTGAAACTTGGGATGAGAGGGTTACAACTCAATTAAAATTGCCGAGAAATGTAGCAGGAATTTGTCGGAGTCACTGTCTAAAGCTTCAACTGCTGGTGCTACTTCAACTCGTAAGTGTGCCACTTCTGTTCGGCAGTTTCAATTGTCGCCGCCTCTCCCAAACTCGCCGAACGCTGGTCTTTGAATTGCTGGTGGCGGTGCACGTCACTGCTGGCTAGAAGTTAGCCAACTGCCCCATTCTCCCACTGTCTCTCTCTTTCTCTCACCTTCTGTCTCCCTTTTCTTGTTTCCCCATTTTTAGATTTCAATTTTTAATTTCTCTTCTTCTTCTTCTTCTTCTTTTTTATTTTTTATTTTTTATTTTTTATAATAATAATAATAATAATAATAATTTCAGTAATTATAAACAAATTTCAAAAGCTTCTTAAGTAGAGTTTTTGTAATTTTGGTTAAATAATTAAATTAATTATTTTCATCTTAAAAGAATTTCAAAATAACTAATTAGAATTCAATTAATTATTTTCATGAACAAATCGAATAAATAAAATATTTTCTTTAAATTCACATATTATAAAATCTAAATAAAATTTATAATTAACAATATATTTCCAAATTCATAATTCTATATACAAAAAGAAATTTTTTAAGTAAAATTTAATAATTTAATAAAATAATATTATTTTCATACAAAATAAGATTTTATAAAAATAAATAGAAATTTAGGTTATTACAAACACCAGGGAGCAAAGTACTAATCTCTTGCCATCAATTTTGAGCAAAGAAATAATCAAAAAACAAATGAAAACCATCCTCAAAATCCAAACCACAAAGGACACAGTCCATTTGAATATCACAGCCATGCAGGACCAATGAAGTATGCAGTAGTAAGCATTGTCTACATAAATGCCATGCAAAGAACTTGATTCTTGGAGATAGATTCAACTGCCACAGTCTATGTCAATCCCCAAGAATCGACACCACACCATCACCCCTGTATAACTCCATTGCCAAATGGTATCCAGATTTCATCCCGTAAGAGCCTTGCTTATGAAAATGCCATACTATGTGGTCACATATAGACGAAGAAGCCAGGGAAATTTGAAGAATTTTCAACACATCAATAGGTAGAAATAATTCTTCTGACAACTCAGTGTCTCATACCTTTTAACTAGGAACCCAAATAGGGGTGATGGTGTGGTGTCAATTAATTATTAACAAAATATGCCATAACTAAATTATTATCTAATAATAATAATAATAATAACCACTGTTGTTTTATTCTTCTTATTATTATTTTCATGCCCAATTATATTCATAATTTTTATTATTTTAGATATTTTTACTCTAAACATTTTAACACAATACTAAAAAATAAAAAACAATTAATTATATAAAATAACAAATAACATTTTAGCAAAATAATAAAAAATATTATCGCACAATTAACAAATAATAAAAAATATATATTATTATCTTATGTTATTTTCACAAATATAAAAATAAAATTTATCTCTTTCAATTAAATTTTCTTTAATTGTTCTAAAAATATATATCATTTCTAATTTTTTTTATCCATATTTATAATTATTTGTAACAAAAACTCTAAATATTAAATGAAAAATATATAAATTATTTATAATATTAAAATAAAATTTACCTTTTCCCATCTTCTTGTACTTCTTTTCAATAATTTTATGAAAATAGATTTGAAGGAAAAAAAATAACAAAGTTGAATAGGTAAGAAGATAATGATAAATTTGAGCGAGTGTGAAAATAAAAGAAATTGGCAACATGATTTAAAAAGAATGGAGAAGTCCAAATTTGGTATTTAAAATACCAAAGTGTAGATCCCAGTTCAATGCTGAAACCTAAGTTCGGTATTTTAAATACCGAACTGCAGATTCTTCTACCAAGATAGCTACAGATTCTTTTGCTAAAATAATGCTAGTTCGGTATTTATGCCGAACAATTCCTGCAGAGGTGACTGTATCTAGGATGCCATACACAGGATGCCGAATTATTTTAAAATGTTTTTTTTTAAATACCAAAACTTGAACTCCTCTATTCTTTTTAAATCTTGCTGCCAATCTCTTTTATTTTTACACTCGCTCAAATTTATTATTATCCTTTTACATATTCAATTTTTTTTTTCTTCAGATCTACTTTCATAAAATTATTGAAAAGAAGTAGAAGAATAAAATGGGAAAAGGTCAATTTTATTTTTAATATTATAAATACTTTATATATTTTTCATTTAATATTTAGAGTTTTTGTTACAAATAATTATAAATATGGATAAATAATAATTTAGAAATGATATATATTTTTAGAACAATTAAAGAAAATTTAATTGAAAGAGATAAATTTTATTTTTATATTTGTTAAAATAACATAAGATAATAATATATATTTTTTATTATTTGTTAATTGTGCAATAATATTTTTTATTATTTTGCTAAAATGTTACTTTTTATTTTATATAATTAATTGTTTTTTATTCTTTAGTATTGTGTTAAAATGTTTAAAGTAAAAATATCTAAAATAATGAAAATTATGAATATAATTGGGCATGAAAATAATAATAATAAGAATAAAATAACATTGGATATTATTATTATTATTATTATTAGATAATAATTTAGTTATAGCATATTTGTTAATAATTGATTTGTTATAACTTTTTTATTTATATGTTTTTATTTATTATTATTTTATGATATAATTTATTAATAAATTGTATTAGTTTATTTTGTATAATGAATTGCTATTTTTCAATGGGCATAAAAATATTTAAGTAATTTAATAAAATAATATGTAAAGTACAATAATAATTATTATAATAATAGTAATATAAAATATTAATATTAATTAATGGCCATCCACTGCTAAGTTTGTTATTGTAAATGCTGAGTTGTGGTGTGTTCCAAGTTCGATATTTATAATGTCGAACTCTGGCTGCGGGCCCCATGAACATTAATTTTTTTTTCCTAATTATGCATTTAAATTACCAAATAATTGCTTTTGACTACCTTTTCACTAAAAAATGACATGTTTAAGTAAATTTTTTTTTAAAATATCATATTTTGATATTTATTTTTTTAAATTAGCATAATTTGATAAATTACTCCCATAATTTAGAAACCGTCAAGGACTCAAGGCCAGATACATGTAGAGTAGATAGATAAAAGTTATCATTTGATTTAAGCCAAGGATCTTTCCATACATTGATAGTAGAACCATATGCAATACACCACCTACACCCTGCTTGGAGGATAGGTTGTGACGACCAATTACTATGCCCAGTTTGACTTGGATTGTGCCCCAAGCACTAACATTTGCTCTAATTAGCATTTTAATTTTTGTTATTTTAAAATTAATATTTCATATTTTATATTTCAATAAAAATATACAATTTAGAGTTATAAAACTGTTTTATAATATAATAATTTAAAAATTAAAATATTTATGTTTTTAAATTTAAAAATGAAAGTATTATATAAATTACAATACCAATAATAAAAGTTTAGTGTAATATTTCGTAATATTATGAATGAAAACTAAAGTATTGGCTGTTAATAAATCTCAATAATTAAAAAGATAGTTTTAAAATAATAAGAGTGAAAAAGTGTCTTTTCTTTTTTTTTTTTTTTAAATAACAAAATTCTTTCATTAACAATGATTAATAAGAATAATTTGAAATAGAAAAGTAAACTTGATTACTTTGAAGAAACACATATAAATTTTATTATAAAAATGAGCTTTTCTTTTAATTTTATTGATCATTTGATGCAATAATTGTATATAATAGTTTTGCTGCATTTGATATAACGGCAAAAAATATATTATACTCGATGGCTATCCTAAGTTATAATTTGATTTCATTATCATTTGATAAGTTTTTAAACGAATTTGATTTTTTAAATATCATACGCAAACTCTTTCTAATTATCATAAAATAAACTCTCATAAAAGAAGACAAGCAAACTCCCACAAAAAAAAGATAAAATAAAAGACTTTTAATATCTCATAAAAAATAATAAAATAAATAAAATAAATAAAAAATAAAATTAATTCAATATCTAAAATAATATAGATTAACAAACATCTCTTATTAAAAATGAAAAACTAAATAAAATAAGAAAAAATGAAATATCTGCAGAATTTGACGGTGGTTCAAATAATAAATTTTAAGAAAAATTAATAAAAAATTGGAAGGAATGGCGGATAGCAAAAAAGTCTCTTTTTTTCTGTTGACACACAAAAACTATGTGCATCTTTTTTAATTTTTTTTGGCAAATCTTTTATTTTATTAGCGCAACAATGAGTGCATCAGAAACAAAATCATAATTGGACGCTCACAAATGGAACAACATTGATTAGCATAAAGTGCTCAATGGAATCTTCCTCGTTTGATAATAATCATTCTTTATTATACTGACTCCCACGTTTGATAATATGGAGATTTAAATTTGAATTTTATTAATAAATATGTCCTCTCTTCATTCTTAAAAAAGTGACTATTAAAAAGTTAATTTTATTCATAAATAAATAATTATTTAGCAACTTAATAAAAAAAATGATAAAATGACTAATTCACTCTTAATTTTTTCAAGTATGTGAAATATTTCTCTAATTTATATTGCAATTAATAGCGATCTGTATAACAATTTATGATAAATTTATTACTACTTTAAAAATAGTGATTTTTTCTTAATAGTCACTTTTTTCAAAATGGAGGGAGTATATATTAAATTATACTCTCTCCGTTCAAAAAAAAATTATTCACTATTTCTTTTTATAATGTTCTAAAATATTTACTCATTCTAAAAAAAAATATAAATATTTGTTCATTTTATCCTTATTAATAGAAAGATGTGTATTTTCAAAATTAATAATAAAATTAGTAATAAATGAGTACATAAGGGTATAAATGAAAAAATCTAATAAAATTTATGAGTTGGTAACCAATTAATAATGTTTTTTTAAATTTTGTGAGAAAAGAAAATAGATAATCTTTTTGAGACGGATGAAGTATTTAAGAGTTTAACTATATTTATACTTCCCTTAGGCCTGTTCATACTTTCTGGATCTTACATTAAATTTTTTATGATTATATATGATAACAATAATAGGCTAATTAATATTATTTTTTAAGATAAGTCACTAAGATTTAAGCAACTAGTTAGGTTTCATTTTTTTTCTTTTTTAATTTTTAATGCCATCATATTATTATATTTATTAAAAATATAATTTATTAATAATATGCCTTAATAATCAATATTATGCAATATAAAATAAATATTAGTATAAGATTTTAAGAAATATGAAATAGATATTTTTATTAATTTTAATTTAATTCAAAACTCATTAATTGTTTGTTATTTTTTACTATAATACTGATAAAGTTTCTTTATTTTTTGTAAATTTTGTTAATAGAATTAACATATTGATTTGTTCCTGTTATAATGAAAAACTTAGTTTTTTAAATGATTTAATTTCAACAATACTTTAAGTGTATTAGTAGAATACATAGATTAATATTTTATCTAAATTTTAAATTAGTATATTTTAATTTTTTAGGGATAAATTAATAAAATTTAAAAGTCTGAATATAATTTAAAGAATATTTTAGTATTATTAATTGTCTAAGTTATATATTTATTTTTAATATAATTTTTCTTTTAAATAAAATATCTATTTATATTTTTATCTTTTAAAAAGCAATTTAATAATGAGTTAATAAATAATTTTTAAGTAACTATATGTATATATTATTTATTACTTTTTATGACTTTATTACAAACTTTAATTTCGAGAAAGTTATATAGAAATTTTTGAGTTTTTTTTTGAATTTTTTATTGATTTAATGATTTATCTTAAGAAGTTATTTTAATCAGTGAATAATTATCATGGATAATTATAAATTAGCATTCTAATAATCGTTATTACTTTATTGTCCTATCTAGCTCCCACATTTGGCAATGTTTGATAGTATATACAAGAAATTGATATTAATGTAATTATAAGTCCTTGAAAAGTGTTGAGTAGCACCATGTGAATTGTCATTTTATTGATCAACGATCACCTGATATTTGGCAAAGTGGGATGCATTCAAATAAGCACAATTGATTAAATTAAGATCAAGATACGTTTCATTGAACCAAGAAATCACAAGTCCATATCAACATTATTATAATTATCACTAATCATTTATTTGGGTATTTTATGGCTATAAAAGATAACAAAAAGGTTCTTGTGTGTATGTGTGGTTTCAATAGTTACTATAATATTTACTTATGGATAGTTACTATTCTTTTAACTATTAGATTAAAATTTAACGGTTTTAATTTATTTTGATTTTTTCAGTAATATTTATAACTATCATTTATTAGTTTGGAAAATTTTAATTTTTTAATACTTGCACAAAATTTTATGATGATTGTTATGGAACCGTAACCATTGAAAACTCTTTTATATATATATATATATATATATATATATATAAATGTTATGTTTAATTTCTAAGTGGATATGATCAAGATAGTAGGAAAATCTACCTTAGCTAGCCCAGTCCCAGTCTTGGGGCGAATGCCATTTCAATTATTTTTTTTTGATGTATATAATAATAATAATATATTTATGTATATTATGTATTTATTTGTAATTTCGTTTATTCTAGTTATTTTTGTTTAATTTTGAGTTTTTATTTTTTGAAAATTGAATTGGGTTAACTTAGTTCAATTTTATCTTTTAAAAGATTCCATTATTTTGATTTTTTTTTACTTAATTATCAATTTTATCAACAAAATACTCATACTCTGCCTTGCTGCCTTATTATTGCTAAATAATTAAGCCATGTTTTAAATGCCTCTTTATTATTTGTATTATTTATTACCGTATTTTCTCACTTTTCTTTACTTTGAAAACAATACATGGATTCTTCTTAAAAAAAAACAATATACGGGTTTTCATTTTTCATGAGGAGAAAAAAATATTCGCAATTTTTTTTTTTTTACACAGCAAGATAATAATTATTTGTGATCTTAGAGACTAAAAACTAATTGGATTATACCTAATTGGTATAGTAGATTGATTGAATAATAAGCTGCTAAAGAATAGATGTAAAAAATGGTGAATTTGATCAATTGAATTACTTTGAATTATATCTTAGTTTTTAGTAGCATGAGCTTATTACCAAGCGGGATAATCAAGTAGCTAAATAATTTGTAATAACTAATAACCCACACCCTACTTTTGGATAAAATTAACCTCTCAATATTGTCTTTCAAAAAAGATTTTAGGTCTGTAAAAATATTGAGAGATTATATAATTACGACAGTACTAACTTTAAAAGTTAATTATTACAGTTGGAGAATCTAACTATATATAAACTCATTCAATATCTTATATTAAATAAGATGTCCTAGAATTTAGAAAGAATTCAAGTTAGGATTATGAGCAAGTCAAAATTTATTATTGAAAAGTAAAGTTGAACATTTAAATTTTGTTTACCATAGTTTAAGATTGATGTTATATTTGCAATGGAATTGCAATAGAATAATCTATAAACTGTGGTTTTGATATAATTGCAATAGAATATCTCCAAATATATAATTTTTTTTTTTGACAATCGGAATATATAAATTGTTAATGAGAAAGACTGAGAGATTGAGAGTCAATTTTTTTTTTTAATTTAACTCTAATTAAAATTTAAATTTGAGACTTTTAATTTTAATCACAATTTAATTAAGTACCACTAAATTAAAGGATGATTAGGAGTCAAATAAATTATCTGGGCCAAAAGAAAGAAGGAGAGTTGACAATAACAGTGAGGAATTCAAAGGAAATGAAGAAGAAGAATGCCAATAATTAAAGATGGTCAACACGTGTAATATGAGGGCTACACTCAATAGCCAACGAAGATGACCAATTGGATACTAATTTGTCTTAAGTACATACATATTATTATTACTATTATTCACTTTATCATCTGCCCATTATAGAATATTCTATAATTAAACAAATTATACAAACATTCTCTCAATTGATCTTTAGTTATTGGCATACACCACTTCATTGAATCATTTTAATGGAAAAATTATTTTATTTTATTCTTTTTAATTATATTCTCGTAAGAATAAAAAATGACATGTTTGGACTAAAAAAAAATACTCATAAGTAGGGATGTAAATGAGTCGAGCTATTCATGAACAGTTTGATGTTCAGCTTGATAAAAGCTCGTTCACGTTCAAATTGCTTTATAAACGAGCAAAACTTAAGTTTTATTTTAAAATTCAGCGAATAAATAAGCTGAGTTTAAACAAAATGATGTTCGGCTCGATTAGACTCGTGAATAGCTCGATTATAAGCTTGTAAACAGCTCGATTATAAGCTCGTAAACAGCTCGATTAATAGGCTCATAAACAACTTTATTATTATTATTATTATTATTATTAATTTTGACACTTCAAAAATATGTTTTAACATTTCTATAAACTTTTTACTAATTCAAATTGACTAAAATATATATATTCCTGATTAATATAACCTAATATTTTCATAAAATATATTTTTTATTAATTAATATTTTTATAATACACGTAATGTTTAATTTTATGATTGCATTTTTTCACAAATTGGATTTTTTACTTTTATATTGATTTTAAGTATTTTCATTATAGTATTTTATTAGAAATAAATATTTAGAAAGTTGAGTATTTTTGATAATTTACAAACATGTTTCATAATGAGTCAAGCTTGACTTTAACTCGATTATAATTTATTAATGAGTCGAGCTTGAGCTCAACTCGAGTTTTAAGCGAGTCAAGTTTAAATATAATTTTTAAGCTTGATCTAAAATTTGAGCTCGAGTTCGAAAAAAAATATGAATAGTGTATGAATAAATTAAAACTCGGCTCGGTTCGGCTCGCCTTACTCATAAGGGGTTCTCATTTTCTTTGATATAAAGGTAATTATTATGTTAGCTTTCATTTATTCAATTCAATATATATTTTTTCTTTACTTTCTCTATAATTTGAGCATCGAAAATTTCTTGCTGGGATAGCTCCGCAAGAACTCCTAACCCTCTCTCTCTTACTTGCAGATCCTACCTTCTATTGAACCTTTCATCAAAACTGTTAGGTAAAATTTATTGTTACCAATTCTAATTGAAATTTAAACTCATAATCATCAAGTTTAAAAAAAAAATTAATAAAAGTCAAAACTCATTGATCAGCATTTTTTTTCCTTTAACATTAATTTGCTACAATTTTTTTAATTTTACGTTTGGAAAATTTGCTATAACTTTTGTTGAAAATGTTTAGCGCGTAATTGAGGTCTGGCATATGATTAATTAGTATTTTTTTTTAAAAAAAATTGAAATGTGATACTATACTTAATAAAATGATAAAAAAAAAAAATACACTCATTGAAAAAAAAAAAAGTAAATTATTAAAACTCTTTAAGATTTAGCGATATTAATACTTTAAGGTTTTTTCTTTTTTTAAATTGAATATTGGAATGGTTAAAATCTTATTACTTATTAGTCTTCACATTACATTTTAAATATAATAACATTTTACATGTGAAGGATTAATCACTTTAAATCTTATAATTAATCCATGTGAAAGCTTAATCACTTTATTAAATGATGCTTAGATAAAACATTTTTCTTTTTTATAATAAATTTAGCTTCGAAATTGAGATCTCTTATATTAAAATGACTCCTCTACCGTTGGATCAAAGATTCATCAATGATTCTTTAAAAAAAAAAAAAATAAATCATTAGTGATGCTTAGACAAGATGAGCAAATACAAAATGGTTTAGTTAATTCAAAAGTAGCATTATCAATGATTCAGTATGTACTGTAAGAATGATTAGAATAAAGTATTCTAATAATAAGGCCCATGAAGTGGAATTAAAGATTGGAAAATCTCTTCAACCATTTAATATTATATTAAGTAACTGTAATGATTTTGAACTCTATTAATTAGTTTTTGAATCAACAAATGGGGTGCTATAACTTCCCCCATTATAGTGCTCCATGTGGCCAGCTTTGGTTTATTATTTATGAGGATTTTTAATATTATTATTACTCTTAAACTTAAACCATATATTTTTAAATATGGACTGCTCCAGTTGGTTTAATAAAAAAATTAAAAATTAGTTCACAAACTGATTTTAATCACCTATGAATCCAGTACTTTCCGTTACGAATATTTACAATATGTAACAAATGGTACTTTTCATAATGAGCATTTACAATATGTAACAAATGTTACAATATGTAATTCAATTAATTATAACATTCATTTAAAACATGTAATATACGTTACTTATGTATATTAACAAATACTTTGTATAAATAAGATTTATTAGTATATTCTAGTTCAACCCTATAACTCTTTGCCTTCACAAATTTTAAGATCGGATCCGGTTTAAAAACATAACTTAAACCTAATCCGCTATATACCATTGTTTTTCTAGTTAATCAATTTTTTTTTTGTTTTTTATATAATTTTCCAGTTAAATTGTTCTTAATATTAAACTATATATATACTAAAATCACTTTTCTGATTTATTTCAGCAAACGCATAATTTTAGTAGGAACTGATTTAATTAGGTTATCATGCTTACAAAATAGGTCGATTTAAAAGAAATTCAAAATATTCTCTCTCTCTTTGATCTTACTTTTTTTTTTTTCTCCTCAAATCTCAAATCAAAGGATTTTATTTCGAGGAATATAGATGATTTCCCAATACAATCACTGAAATGCATTTATATTATGAATAATTTGGTATACAATTACTGAATCATGAATTGAGCAAGGAAAGTACCAATAAATTGTGATATTACAATTATTTTTAGAGTTATAAGATTACGATTTTAAATCTTAATTAGAGTTAAATTAAAATAAAAATCAGCAAATTAAGAAAACACAATGATTTTATTTGTTTGATATGTCTTCTTTTCGTGACAAACAAGTGCTTCCAAATTATAATTAGTTGAAATTGAATTATTTCATGGGGTCATATAGGAAGCTTAATTAGTTGATGATTGGTTGATGAAGAATTGAATAATAAATGAATTGATTCAAGCAAAAGAGACATGGTGATTAACAAATAAAAAAAAAAAAAAACAATTCTAAAATCCAATTTGTGGGGTTGAATTGCTTATAATGATGGCTTAATTAGTTTTATGCAATCACTAATAATAAGTTCAATCATACACAAAATAAACAATAATTAGTAATAATTGCTCTAATGTGGGTTCAAAATGAATGCTTTTTAATGAAGTGGACATAAAATCAAGCATGCATATTGATCTTAAATTATATATTAATTGTGACATGGATTTCCAATGCAAAATAAAAATAATAGGGATTACTCACCTATTTCAAAATATTTGTTGTTTACTCCCTCCATTCTGAAAAAAATGGTCATTAAAAAAATTACTTTTATTTATAAATAAGTGGCCATTTAGCAACTCAATAAAAAAAATATGATAAAATGGCTAATTTACCCTTTCATTTCCCAAGTGTGAGAAATATTTCTTTAATTTATACTGCAATTAATAGGATTTTTTTTGACAACTTATGATAAAGTTATTATTACCTTAAAAATGGTAATTTTTTCTTAATAACCACTTTTTTTAAAATGGAGGAAGTAAGTTTTTGACATATACATTAAGAAAGTTATTAAATTATTATAATTCTACAGTAAAATGACTAAAATATCATTTATTAATTTTGATTTAGAAAAAAAATAATTAATGTAAATGTTTAATATAGAATTAAATAGAGAGTAAAGTTAGAAAAAAAAATAAATACATTTTTAAAATTTTAAAATGATAAATAAATTGAAACGAAAAGATTTCTCCAAAATGACAAGTATTTTGTAACGGAGAGAGTAGTTAAGTAGCTTAATTTGATTAGTATTAACCATTAACAATTTAATTGAAGAATTAGTTGATAAATATGGGAAATGGAGATCCTTGTAGTCATGAGGAATCTTCCTTGTGTAGTTGATTATGAGCACACACCATAAACAAAGAAGCTCTTTCTCTGTCATTTCTATTTTGTTTTTGCATTGTAACGCATTGGCTAAGCAATGACGTAAAATTTTCTTGTCTTTTACTCCATTTCACTTATAATTAAGTAATTAAAATTTATTATGAAATGTGAATCACATGGCTAACTCATATTCTTTCTGTCCCAGAAGATTGTCTACTTTTTTTTCTTTTAGAGTTTAAAAAAATATAATTAATTGCTTGTCAACTCTTAAATTTTATTATATCTTTTTATTTATATTTTTGTATATATTTATTTATTACTACCTTTATTATTAATTTTGAGAATACACACTTTTCAATTAATAATGATAAAATGGACAAATACATATAACTATTTTTAAAGTGAATAAATGTTTTGATATATCTTGAAAGAAATAATAGATAATTTTTTTTGGGACAGAGGGAGTGTTAATTAGAAGTGAGCTCTGCCTAGTTGACTTCAACAAACATTGGAGGATTCTTGACATTAATTCTAATTCCAATTAAAGTAGTTAATGGGGAGCTTGAAACTCCATGATGTGATTAATGGTATCATTTCATATATATATATATATATATATATAGCTAGAGAGAGAAGCTTCAAATTGTTTGGCAGGCTATGAAGTTTTCATGACTAGAACCCCAATTTAGTAAACTGTGGAGCCTAACTAATTAATTTATAATAAGACATCAGTCGAGTTGCTCAACTAATAATGATAATTAATAGGAACTTCATTTTATATATATACACACACACAAAAGAAAGTGTTCATTTATATATATATATATATATATATATATATATATATAAAGGAAAATTTAAGTAAAATTTTTATTTTTAAGCTCTCATAAGAAAGAAAGACTTATGTACTTAAAAAATAAACAAGGAAAACTTAAGTTCCATTTACTTTAATTATTTTATTTATTTTTTTTATTGCATAAAAATGATATTTATACATATTTTTTAAAAAATATATTTCTTATAGAGTTTTTGTATAAAAATTAAAATAAAATTTTTATTTTTACATATTATAAAAAATTTCTTTTACTTTTTAATTTTTAAATTTTGATTTGATTGTTTTATTCTTGAACAAATATATATATTTTTTAATTTTTAATAACAAAGATAATTTATCAAATTAAATTTTAAATTATAATCCTACTAACATTTTATTTTAAGAAAAATTTTTAAATTGCACTCATGAAAATATTTTTAATATATATTTTACTAAAATATCTTAATAAATCATATATATCATTTAAAATTGAATAAGTTATAGGATTAAAATAACAAGTAAAGAATCAAATAATCATATGCATATTGTTACAAAAAAAATATATATTTGAAATTATGACATTATTTTCAAAGTATATTAAGGGCACATTTGGCATTGCGTTTCTCAAAAGCGCTTTCCAACAAGATTATTTATACTTTTTTTAAAACTGCTTTTAAATAGAAGGAGGTAAATTAATATTTTTTTCAGAAGTAAGTTTGAAAAATAAGTTTATAAAAAAAATAAAAATCAATCAATTAAATTAAAAAAATTTCTAAAAGCATTTTTTTTAACTCTTAACAGTAATCCCAAATACACCCTTAAGTATTAACATTTTCACATTTTTTTATTTGGTTAATTAAATATCTTGATAATAAAAAAAGTTTACTTCTTAAATAAAAATTAAACATAATATAAAAATTAAAAGAAAATTTATTTTATGACACAAATGAAAATTTTTATTATAATATTTTCTCATGTAAAAAATTTTATATTTATTAAATATAGTTTTTGTTATCATATTTTTTCTAAAAAGTAAAAATATATAGACAACAATTTCTATGTATTAAAACTAATAATAATAAGAGGGCTTCTAAGGTGTCCCAGGAATAATTTATCTCAGTTAATTTGAAACCATTAGATAATGTAAATTTAATTATAGTTATTAGATCTAGTGACTGATTACTTGTTTAAACTGTATTTTAATTATGGAGATTTCACCTGCAACTTTCTTAATAAGTTATTCTCTCTAATAAATAAATTTTTTTGTTCTAAATAACTTTTTAATTACACTGTTTGTTTCGTAAATATTTTTTATAAAATTTTAGGATTAAAATTAATAATTATAGTTTTATTAATGATAATGACTAATACAATCATAAAATTTAAGAAAAAAATTTGTTAATTTATTTTGTTCAAATTATAATTGATTAGTGTCAATTGAAAAAATATCAAAAGTAAAAGTAATATGTAAAATAACATGAAATTTTATATGAAATTACATATTTATATTATAAAATTATAGATTTTATTAAAAAAATTTCAGTATAAATATTAGAAAAATTTTAGTATAAAACTAACTTTTAGGTGCATTTTAAATATTTTTTACAGGTGTTTTTATATATTTTCTTTAATTTTAATTTGATTAAAATACATATACAATTAAAATATTCATAAAGTGGAATTAATAGCTATAAAACACTTTCATAATTGCATTTATAATTATTAGTTTCTTTTAATTATAAAGTTGTTGTATAGACTATATATTTTAGTTTGTATATTATTAGTGAAAAGTTCTCCATTCACAGGTTTCATCAATAAAGTGATCTTCAGGAACTAATCCACAGTCTGTGGCAATTGTGTCTCCTGATGCATGATCAATAACCACTGCAGTTTTTCTTTTGCATTCCATGCAATACAAAAACTTGTCATACATATTTATCTCATAAGTTAATAATCTTAAAACTAATTTTCTTCAATCGATAATCTTGAATTAATGTTCTATTTGATTATATGATATAATTGTTTATTTCTACTAATCCAAATAGTAACATAAGCCCATTAAAATAATAATGTTAAGAGTTCAACTTGAAACCTATTATAATTACATTAAAAATGGGTCCCATTTAATATTAATACAACTTAAACAACATGTTATATTTTACCTATTAATCACCTACTATAATAAGTTAAAAGAAGTAAGATAAATTATCCCTGGGATACCCTATAATTGGCCTAATAATAAAGAAATATATAAGGAAATGAAAATTATCTTCCCTCCTATAAGAATTATTAACTTAAGTGGAATAAGAATATTTTAGTCAATTTTAATAAAGAAAAATAAAATGGAAATGCTAAAATTCAAAAGGAGACTGCCAATATCGCCTCTTTAACTTTAATTGTTATTAGCAATTAAAGTAATTATTATATCTTTATTACTTTATTCTCATATAGGGTTAATTAAATTTTTCAAAAATAATAAATGTATAAGTTTGATTATTTCAATGTAAAAACAAAAATAATAAAAAATTAAAATAGGATTAGCACTAATTTATGTGGTATATACATTCATTAAATATATTTTGCTATCAATAAATAAATGACAAATAAAATTATAATCTAGGTGGCAAATACACTTACTTAATATGTTGTCAAGTGTTGAACTCTAATTACATTTGGCATCAATAAGTGAATGTTAAGTGGAGTTTTTTTAAGTATATGTGCCAAATGCACTAACTTAATGTGTTGCCATACGGCGAATTCTTAGAAATTCTCTGTCTATTTTATACTCTTTTTGTCCATAAATTAGAATTTATTTTTATTTTGATACAAAAATTAAAAATTTATATTTTTTTTACTATTTTATCTTTATTATGACAACTAATAATATTAATTATTTTAAAATAACGTGATTAAATATAAGTATTCTAAATGATATATCTGAAAATATAATAATAAATTTTATTTAAAAAGGAAAGTGAACTATAATTTGTAGACAGAGGAAGCATATATATATATTGAAAAATTTAATTATCTTTCTCATTTTACTCATAAATTTTTAGAAAAATGCTAGCAACACTAATTTTAAACACTCTTTTTCCGTTTAGTCCAATTTAAAATAAAAAAAAAAAAATCTGTAACCTATTACAACAAGTAAATGTAAATATAATATTATTTTTCTCACTCTTTCTATTAATAACTAAACACCATTTTTTCCATTCCTTTTTCTATGGTAAAAGTAAATATAATATTTTAGCACTATATACATAAAAGAAAGGGTGAAAGAATCATTAAAAAACAATAAAAGAGTAAAGAAAAAAAATATTTTTTAGTCATTATTATAGAGATAAAAGAAAAATACTATATTGCGAATATTTAAGTTTAATATCTGATTAGTTTTCTCATCCATTTTAAAAGTTTGAGAAGTGGAAGGTTTCAGATTTGAGTCTCTTAAACTACAAATATAATATAAAAAATAATATATTTATTTTTATCATAAAAAAGAATGAGAAAAATGGTATTTTGACATTAATAGAAAGAGAGAGAAAATAATAACATATTTACTTTCACATGTTATATTAGGTTACATGTTTCTCTTTAGAAATTAGACCAATAGAATAAAATATATTACTAGCATTCCTCATATTTTTAATTTATATAAGGCATTCTGGATTATAATAGTGAGTTTCATTCAATGGATTGAATTTTTGAAAATTTTTTCATTTTGGCAAATTTTTTCTTTAAAAATGACTTTTTTAATTAAAAAAATAAATTTTATTAATTATATTTTTCTGAAAATAAGAATTGATAAAATATAATTAAATAGAACTCCTACAAAATTTGAGTTTTCAAAAAACTATTTATTTACAATAGCACTAAAAGTTTTTAAATTAATTTATTAGTGATATTAAGCCATTTTTTAATGAGGAATGATGAGGAAATTAATTCGTTATTACCAATAATTAGATTGAAATGTGTGATGCTTATTGCATAGACTTTAGATTCATTATTGGTTCTCCTTGATTATTGGTTCATTGAAACGCAATTTACATTACTGTATAACTTTATGAAATATTTGGCAATTATTTTGAACTTTTGAAAAGACAAGAACCAAAGTTATAAGAAAACCATATATATGAACAAAAATATATATTGAAATTAATTCACCATTAATTATATTTTCAAAGTTTTTCTCTGTCACACACAGCATAGTCAACAGATTTGGAAGCTATCAAATCTTCAATCCGATAATTAAAAAATAAATGAATAATTAAAAACTTGAGGTTGGAATTGGATCAACAGTCACTGCAATTTGCAAACTTAATTATGATTTATTGGAATGAAATATTTCTTTTTATGAAGTCAATTAAACATTCAAACATTTTTCATGCAATTTAGACGTAATTAAATATAATCACTAAGGCATAATCTAATGATATATATATATATGAGATGTAGATAACAGTTATAAGTTTGATTTTTTTTTTCCAGGCTAAAAGAAAAAAAAGGAAAAAGTAATGTAGTACATACTACTAGACTATGCTTGAGTTATCAAGCATGAATATTTCTGCATAGAGTTGAAAATAATTTCCAAAAACTAGTAAATTTATCTAAAAAAATTTCACTAAGTGAATATTTTTGATTAATTTTTAATTTACAAAACTGATGATTAATCAAAACTGAATATTAATTTTTCTATTAAATTTATGAAAAATAATTAAAATGCCCTTATATATATAATAAATATAAATATAATTTTATTATTTAAAAATAAAAATCAAAAACTTAAATTAATAATAGTAAATAATATTTATGTAATTAGACAATAATAATATTTAATATCATAAAATTATGAAATTATTTATTATTATATAATGATAAAATTATTATATATAATAAAAAATAAAAAATGTTTATGTTAATAAAATTAAATAATTATTGTATAACTAAATGATTAAATAATAATTATATAACAATTATTTAATTTTATTAATTTGAATTTTTTATTTTTTATTTTTAAATAATAAAATTAAAATAATTTTTATTATATAAGGATATTTTAGTCATTTTTATAAATATAAAAGGAAAAAAGTACAAAAACTAAATGAAGGAACTAAACAGTATAGTGGAATTAAAACTGAAAGACTAATTAGTTAATTTTTTAAAAAGTAGAGACTAGTTAGTTAATTAGGACCTTATTAAATAAATAGTGTAATAAGTAATAAATTTAAAATAAATGAATTTTGGCTAAAAGATTAATTAAGTTTTTTTAATTAGATTTTAATTTCATATTCAAATTCGTAACTTCATTACATTTAAAAATAATTCTTTTACATTAAATCAAAACTCATTGGTAAACCTAAAATATATGCCAATAAAATTTACATTTAAAAATCCTAAATTGAATTTCACTTTCTAAAAAAAAAAAAATGAAAATCAACTTCTTGCTTGAATCCCAATGAAATTTTCGGAGTTCTTAGGTTTGAACCATATTTTATATTAGATTTGAATTATATTTTTATTAAATTTATATGATTACGTCTAACTCATATTTGTAGTTGGGCTAAGTAATTACGCTGAATAGTTATTAATTAATTTGAACCTATAAATAAGAGCCCAAATAATTTAGTTGAAGTCCATTTTAGGAGGATTGAGCCCAATATTTTACAGTAGTCAACAGATCTAAAAGCATATGGTCTTGTAAATCGAGAACATAAAGTACGAAAGTGAGTAGTGAGCAAGAAAGATGGAATAAAGCTAAAACTAAGTAACTATCACTTAGTGGAGGAGGTTGTGAAGTGGGATATTGGATATAGAACATGGAGTCTGTAATGGAGCTGGGAGATGAAATATACGGGGCTAAGTGTTGTTGAGACTAAAATGCAAGGGATGTGAAGCTTAGATGTAGGAACCAACTGCCTATCAACAATATAAAAGCAAACAACTTTGCAGGACCAGAGACGAATGAACAACAAATCAACAACAACAATCAATTAAGAACATAGCTATTCAAGCAATTCATCTCAAAGCTTCTAAAGCTTTCATTTACATTTCTTGTCAAATTTCCGGGCTTTTGTCATTTATTTTTTAAAGTCTCTTTAAATTATAAAATCATTGTATTAAATATACTCAATTTTATATTAATACAAGTCAAAAAGTTTTAAATCTACGTTTCTTTTAGTTTCTTTTGTGACAATTGGTGAAGTTGCAATTAATGGATCAAGAATCTTAAAAGACTATTGTCTCTTTGTCTTTTTGACAATCACTTGAAGAAGTCAGGTACGAGTGAGACACCAAGTGTCTTTGACATGTCTAGCATTCATTTCAACAAAAAAGGATATCAACAATAATTTTTAGCATGCTTGGTAGGACACTTGTTACAAATACCGCCAAAGAAGAAAAACAAGGATAAAGATGTTGCTGAACTGATTGTATCTCAGGATGCAGAGGAAGTGGTTGCAATAATAGCATTTGGATTCATACCTCAAATGGTTGAACAAATTGAGAAGAGTCAACTCTGCGGGCTAGTGATATCCTAGATAAAATAACTTATCCAACACCTCTTGCTTCTGAAGGCATTGATGGACGCTTAAGTTCCTTAGAAAATAACATGTCCTGAATAGAAAGGTACATGTGTTTTATGGGCAAAATGATGGCAAACTTGAAAACCTTGTTGGAGCAGGTAGTCTTTAAACAATCTTTTACCTTGGTGGGGTTGCTCCTAGTCTCAACCAGCCTATTAGACAAGTTTTCAAAAAATCTTTAGATTTGGTGGAGTTTATTGGTGTACTTCCTATAGAGCACAACTTGTACTACAATAAAAAAAGGAGACTCAAACTTTGTCCAAAAGTCCAATTAACACAGGCCGTCCTTACAATGGCAGGCCTACACAAACATAATCACAATAGTTGCCATAATAATTCAAAAGGCATACCACCCTAAGGAACAACCTTATAGTATGCAATAGAGATGAAGCATTTTATGCATAAGTCTCAAGCTTGGGTGGCAACCAAAGGGCGGGAACATGAATTCACATACCTAGTGATGTTGCTACTCAAATCCTTCAGTCCCTTTTACTCCTCCATTAGCCAAGGTGAATTTGGAAGCTATTAGAGATGTTGTATAGAGTTATATGGTCCAGGCTTATGACAAATTATTAGGTCAGAATTTCACAAGTTGTATCCCCATCTATTGATAGAGATAATCCTTATCCAAGAGAATACCGTATTCCATATTTCACTTTGTTCTTTAGAGAAGATGGGTAATTCACTTTAGAACACATTGCTAGATTTACAATCCAACATGGAAAGTTAGCATACTATGAAAATTTTGATTTTTATAAACAAAGGTTGTTTCCAAATTCCTTGATAGGCTAGGCATTTCATAGTATTCAACATTACCAAGGGACTTAGTCTATACATGGCAAGAAATGGAAAGGAAGTTCCATACCTAATGTTTTAGGGTTGAGCTTGAGGTATGTGTTGTTGAGCTATCAAGGATGACTTAGAGAAGTGGAGAGTCTACTAATTTGTTCATAGCCCACTTCAAGAATATGAGAAGTAAATGTAAAGTCTTCTTGCCAAAAATCAAATTTGTGAAGATAGCACAAAGGGGGCTTAACATTGAGCTCATAAGGCAATTACAAGAGATGGAATTCAGAGACTTTTACGAGTTGGCTGTAAAAGTAGCAGAATTGAGTTCTTGTTAAGGGAGGATAATAGGATGAAAAAGAAAGCCATAAGGACTTACTTTTAAGAGGTGGGTACCTAAGAGACTGTTGTTGTTGACTTTGCTAATTCTATATCCCAAGTCTATCCAGCGCTCATGTGGCCATCCCTAAAAACTAAAGATGCTTGGAAGAAGACTAAATTTCCTCAATGTAATACACCTTTGATGTAAGCAAGACTGAGGAGATTTTTGATTTCCTCCTTAAAGAAGATTTCATCACTCTGCCTATGGGCCATCGTATTCTTGCAAAAGGAAAATGGTACTATAAGTATCACAACTCTTGGAATCATACAACTAATGCATACTGATCTTTTAAAAATGTCATTTAGGATAGAATCAATAATGGGACACTTAGGTTTCCTGAGAAAAGGAAAGAGACTATGCTGATTGATGAAGACCTTTTCCCTTATGTAGCTACTGTCAATGCTATTAGAGTTGATCTTCATGCTCTGATAAATGAGAAAAAGAAAAATAAGTAAAAAACACCAAAGGAAAAAAGCAAAGCATGTATGGGTTATAAGGAGTCTTCACCATAGTCTGTGTAAGAGTTTGCAAAAGACTATACCAGATTCTAAGGTGAAAAAGGAGAGCCTATCTCAAACTTGCCATCCCTATGGTATTATATAATGAAGAAAACTTAGGATTGCTAAGAGTCTGCATATGAGAGACAATTTAAGATTGCCAAGGGTTTGCTTAGGAGTCTTTACCAAAGTTTGCATCAAAATCTTCCTAAGAGTTTGCTGGAGACTATGCCAAATTCCAATATAAAGAGAAAGAGTTTGCCTTAGATTTTCTATCCACCAGCTGCTACATAAAGAAAAAAATCTAAGTTTGTGCTATCACCTTTGGAAGTCAAGAAAAACCAATGGCACCTTGTTTGCCATAAGAAATTTTCATAGCTTTTTGCAAGAGCTCAAAAGAGGAGTCTTCAAAGAAAGAGGGTCGCTGCAAGGATAAAGGGGTCTAGCATAAAAGAAGAACAAAAAAGGGTCAGAGTATGAAGGATATGCCTATAGACTTGGAGTTCATTAGTAGTTTAGTAGAGGAAGTGGTACAAGAATATAAAGTGGGATAATTTTCCATATCGTTGAGGTGTTTTGTGGCATCCATCACTTTGGTAGCTTCATTTCAAAGGTCTAAGGATGAAGAGCCTGAAGAAGAATCTTAAGAAGAACTGAAAACTTGGGAGGCAACCTCTGAGAAGCATACCGTGTGCAGTGGAGTTACCATCTAAGGCACTGAACCTGGAGTTCCAAAAAGAGTCATCTTTGAGAAGTTGTTGAAAGGATGACAAAACACATTAAACCATTATATATTAAGACTCATCTCAATGGGAGGCCAACCTCCAGAGTTTTGATAGATAATGGGTCTACTGTTAACATTATTTCATTAAGGATGGCCTTAGAACTTGGCAAGACTAAAGATGATCTCATAGCTACAAATGTGTTTATCTCAAAATTTATAGAGAAGTCATAAAGGCTCTAGGAGTCTTACCATTGGAGATTTATATGGTAAGTAAGACTTCTCTCATAACCTTCTTTGCGGTAAACTCTATTGCCAACTTCTATGCTCTATTGAGAAGGGACTAGATTCATATTAATTGGTATGTGTCGTCCTCACTTCATCACTTCCTCTTATTTTGAAAAGAGGATAAAGTGGAAATAGTGTGAGTTGACAGAAAACCTTTTAAAGCCTGCACAAATATAGTAGATATAAGATTTAATGATGGAAGCTTTGGTCCAATTTAATTTAAAGGGAAAAAATATGATGGGCCAAAAGCACTTACCATTGTGAATCGAGAGGATTGTTGATAACAAATTAAGAATCTCCTCCAAAGATCAATGATCATTTCTTATCAGAGGAGGCTGACCACTCTGCCCATCATTTAAGAGGTTGATGATTAAGGTTATCCAAAAAGAAAGGGTAGTGGCTGCAATTGCATTGTTGAAGACCTAGCTGTAGCAAGTTTTGGATAGGGTATTAGTTGCAGAAATTTAAGAGACTACAGGTGCTGAAATAATCTTTGAAGGAGAAGAGTCTAAGGAGGTGGAGGAAATTTAGTTATAGGAGTTGAAAAGTACTCCACCTAAACTGAATAATTTTATGACTAAAGTTGAAGACCTTTTAGAGGAAATCAGCTTAGAAACTCATGAAAAACCCAGAATCACTTACATTAGTGGTCATCTATAACTTACATTTAAAAGAATAATTGAATTATTGCAAGAGTTCCAAGATTGTTTTGATTGGGAGTATGATGAAATGCCTGGATTGAGTAGGAAGCTAGTAGAGCACCAACTGCTTATCAAGATAAACTTTTTTTCATACTGTCAGCCCCTTAGAAGGATGTCAAAGGAGATTGAGTTTAAAGTGAAAGAAGAAATTAAAAAGCTACTTTAAAGTTGAATTTATAAGACCTATCAGATATGCCCCAGTGGCTTTCGAATGTTATCACAATGGTGAAAAACAATGGGAAGCTAAGAGTCTATGTGGACTTTAGAGAATTGAATGTTGAAACTTTTGAGGATATCTATGTCATGCTAATTACTAATATACTCATTGATGCTGCAACCAAGAATGAGTTATTTTCCTTTATCGAAGGTTTCTCACGTTATAACCAAACCTTTATATCTTTAGAAGATATACCAAAGATTGCCTTCAAGTGTCTTGGCTTTATTGAAACCTTTGAGTGGCTAGTTATGCCCTTTAGACTAAAAATGCAGTTACTTACCAATGAGCCATGAATGCAATTTTCCATGATACACTTGGGAAGTTTATATGGATGATATTATTGTGAAGTTTAAAAAAGCTAAAGACCATGTGGAGCATTTAAGAAAGGGCTTCTAGAGAATGGGGGATCACCAATTGAAGCTAAATTAACTTAAGTGTGCTTTTTAGCAACTTCATAGGATTCCTAGTGCACCAAAGTTGGGTAGAGATAGATAAAAATAAGGCAAGGGCAATTGTGGAGTCTCTGCCTCCTAGAAATAGGAAAGAATTACAAAGATTCTTGGGGCAAGCAAATTACTTGAGAAGGTTCATCTCCAACCTAGCTAGGAAATCCAAAGTCTTTTTTGAGTTGCTCAAGCTGAAGTCTAAAGAAGAATTTCTTTGGGAAGACAATCATCACGAGGCTTTTGAGAAGATCCAGGAGTATCTTAGTAATCCTCTAGTCTTGATGCCTCTAAAAGCACGAGTCCTTTGAAAGTCATATCTTTCTGCCTCTAAAGATTCCATATGCTGTCTCCAAGGACAAAATAATTCCATAGGTTAAAAACAAGTTATTGATTATCTCTGTAGGTTTCTCACACCAATAGAGGTAAAGTACTCACCTGTGGAAAATATGTTTAGCTTTATACTTTGCATACACCAAGCTTTAACATTACTTAATTAGATCAAAAGTGCATATAGGCTCACAAATGGATTATTAAGTATATGCTAAACCAACCCCTCATCACTAGGTGTATTGGCAAATGGTCTCTTACCTTAGTAGAATTGTCCTTGGTTTATTTTCCTTAAAAACCAATAAAAGGCTAAGTCTTAGTAGACTATCCCAATATGAAAACAAAAGGAGGAGAATGATTAGACTTACCAGTCTATGAAACTGAAAAGAACTCTTGGGTGTTGAAATTTGATGGCTCAAAGAGTGAGGAGTTTGTAGGTGTTAGAGTCATCATCATATCCCTTTCATGTGCTAACACTACTATTTCATTTAATTTTGATTTTGATTACACTAATAACTAAGTAGAGTATGAGACATTGATTATTGGGCTAAAGATCTTAAGGGAACTTGGTGCAAAGTGTTAGTGATGGGAGACTTATAGTTAGTGCTAAAGTAACTTTCTGTAGAGTATAAATGCAGTAGCCTTACATTAGCTTCTTACTATATAGCAGCAATACAACTATTAGAAGACTTCACATGTGTATCCTTTCTATATGTTTTAAGAGAATCAAACTAGGAGGCTAATGAGTTAGCCTTTGGTATGAAAATGATAGAAGAACTTACCTACAAGTGTGAGGCCTCACCTAGCACTAGTCTTATCCACTAAAGAGGAATCAGAATACTCATTTGGATTTGGATTCACGGCTGGAGCCCTTGAGCTTGGATGGATTGATTTCGAAAATGTTTTTGGAGTTGTCATCCTAATTCATTTTAAAATGGGAAAATTAAGGAAAAACCCCATTGACTCCAATTTAAAATTTACCTAAGGATAAAATCACTAGTCTTTGAAACTAAAGAGGATTCAGAAACCAAGTTTTTGATTTTAAATAATCTAGATTTGCCTTCTAAGTTTAAGTTGGCTTAAAAATTGATTTTATGAATGGCAATTATAAGATAAAAATGCATAAGCATGGTATAATTATGAATGCATGAGAAATTTAAGAAAAATCAAGTAAAATAAACATCTATAAGCTAAGGAGAGTATTTCCTTTAGTCCTTATGGATCCTAGGGAAACTATATAATCACTCCATAACTCCAAAATAACTAACTAATTACACAAATCAATAAATGGGGTGCCTTTTCTAACCCTTATGGATTCTAGGAAGGCAACAAATTTCCTTACAAAAATATTGACATGAATATATGCCTTCTCTAATCTTTATAGGTTTTAAAAAAGCCACAAATTCCCTTACAAAAAATATTGACATGAATATAAATAATGACATAGAAAGAGAGGCGAAAAAAGGAATTAATTTGAGATTTTTGGATTTGAGGTTTGGATTTAAATTTCAAATTGCCTATGTATCCCATTGAATAGGGATTAAAACTCATGTAATTTATTCCACGATTAAGTGGAAGGTTTAGGTATTGATCAAATTGATTTGGTTTGATTTGAGAATTTGGATGGGTGAGATGAGGTGTTATACCTTTGTGTGTGTCGAGTGGAGGATTTTGTTGGACCAAATTTCTATTTTATTGGTATTGGAAAGCGAAAATCCTACTCAAAGAGAGAGGCTAAGAATGGATGGTTAAATTGATTAATTAATTAATTAAAAAGATTAATTAATTAATTCGATTGAATTGGGTGGATTTATTAATTAATCAAAAGATTAATAAATTAAATGGATGGATTGATTTTGGAAAAAAATGATTAATTAATTAATTAAGTGATGTGATTAAAAGAGATTAGTTAATTAAAAAGATTAATTAACTTGATTGGGAATTAATTAATTAATTAATCAAAATGATTAATTAATTAATTAAGAATGAGATTGAGGGGGGGGGGGGGGGGGGGGGAGAAAGAGAGAGAGAGTGGATAGCCTATCAACTAATGCTCTGAGGTGTTTTGAAATAGGAAAAATGGGAGCCTATTTATAGGCATATGGAGTGAGGAGCATTTTAGAAAAGTTAAAAGTGAAAAATCAAAAAGGGTAGAGCTGGGAAAGTGTAAAAATGCTGAGAAAGTGTAAAAATAAGACAAAATAGGGGTAGAAAGGTCATTTTAAAGGGCAAAGGGGGGACTAGCCATACAGGGGGTTGCGGTGCCTGATGTGTGCTGCACACTATAGGTGGCCCTTATAGCAACACATTGTAGCACCTTTTTTTTTTTTTTTTCTTTTTATAGATTGATGTTGGTTTGTGTTGGAAAATTAAGCATCCATGTAATAATGTATTGGAAGTCTAAAATTTTTCTTTCATGGGTGCTGCCCTTGAACTCCTGCCCATTAACTGGTGGAATCACTATACTAGCTCTGCATAATACACTAAACTTAGTAGGTGTCAAACTGTAGCTATATTATAAGGATGCAAAATTAAGGGTTCAAAGCTGTCTCTCATCAAAATTGTCTTGTCTGTAAGGTAATACTAATAATAGTGAACCCAGAAGTAGGGATGGGACAAAGAACCAAAGAAACGCCTAGGTTAGTGCTTGGATATGTTTGGGTGAGAGATATGGTTGAAAAGGAAGATGATAAAAAGAACCATAGGGATGTTTAGACAATTGTTCCTAAACATTTATGGGTATGAATGACTTTGATAAATAGGCAGAAGAATGGACCATAGGGATGCCTAGATGTTTATCTCTAGGCATTTTATGGAGTGAAAATTTGACTGATAAACGGAGCAAGAAAAGGAGCTAAAGGGATATATAAACTAGTGACTAGATATTTATAGGTAAATTAATGGATATGATTGACTTAGACGAGAAGAGAGGGAAAGGAATCAAAAAGACATCTAAGTTTGACATTTTTGGGTGAAGAATTTGGACAGATAGGTGTGAAAAAAGAACCAGATTGATGTCTAAGTGAGAATTTAGATGTTTCTGAGCAGAGGAACTAGTCGATTCAAAATTAAAGAGAGATGGGAAAGGAACTATGAGGATGTTTGGGTGACTATTTTTATAGATTTATGGGTGTATCTTTGGGAGACTTTGCACGATTTTTCTGAAAATGGGACCTTGCTCTACGCAAAGATTACTTAAAAAAGGACCTTACTCTATGCAAAGGTTATTTAAAAGAGGGGACCTTACTCTATGCAAAAGTTGTCTGAAAAAGGACATTGGTCTATGAAAAGGTAGTATGAAAAAAAGACCTTGTTCTATGCAAAGGTTGTATGAAAAGAGGGATTTTGCTATGTGCAAAGGTTGTTTAAAAGAGGGACTTTACTCTGTATAAAGGTTATCTAAAAGAGGGACCTTGCTCTGTCCAAAAGTTGTCTAAAAATGGGGACCATGCTCTGTACAAAGGTTGTCTGAAAGAAAAACCTTACTCTGTGTAAAGATTATCTGAAAGAGGGGGACCTGGCTCTGTGCAAAGGTTGTGTAAAAAAAAAGTTTTTTTGTTGGTTGAAAGACATGAATCTTGAAGGATATCTTAAGATTTTTTGAAAATAAGAATGTTTTGATGAACTAAGTATTCAGACCACTAAAAGGTCAATGTAAACTACCATTGCATTTAAGGAGGGAGTAATAGTTTTCAAAGGTGTTGGTCAGATTTAATAAGGTGCCAATTAGCTTCTTAAGGATACCGGTCAGTTTTAGAAAGATGTTGGTCAGCTTCGAGAGGGTATCAGTGAGTTTTGAAAGATGTCGATCTACTTTGAGGAGCCACTTAGTTTCTAGAGATGTTGATCATCTTTGAAGAGGTACTGGTCAACTTTAGAAGATGTTAGTTAGCTTAGAGGAGGTACCAATTAGTTTTGGAAGATGTTAGAGAGGCTGTTAGCTTGACTTATGCATGAATGTGTATGACTGCGAATAGTTACATATGCATGTATGTTTGTGCATAGATGATGCATGTTTATGTATGCATGTTTTAAGATTTATGGACCTTTTGTTTAAGTTCTATGTTATGGATGATTTGTGTTGATGCCTATAATGAATGATTGCATGGGTGCAAAAGGGTGGATTCATAAGTTTGCTTTTGAATACAATTTCTCATTTGACTTTTGTATTCGTGGAAATAATATTTTAGACACTATATACATTCATGAAATGAGAAGCTAGAGAAGGCAGAGAGAATCAATTTAGGTAGATTTGACATTGTAATGATAATGATTATAGGGAGTATAGTCTGACTGAGATTTCTTGAGGGTTTGTTTTAGGTTTTTGGGATATGGTGACTTGTGTGTTTTTTTTTAGTGCCACTAAAGAGGAGTTATGTCCCACCTTTGAGAAGTTCAATGCTATGGCTTGGTTGCGATCTTAAGTCAACTCTAGTGGTGCCATAGTTTAAAGTTGGGCATTTCTAAATTTTTAGGAGTTTTGGGCTTGCTTTAGGATGTTACAAGCCAGATGATTGTTAATGGTTAGCTAAATTTGACCATTGTGATTGAGGAGTTCTATGATCCCATTAACCAAGAAGGTATGAGGAGGTAGAGACTTAGGATGAGGGCCTTAATTTTCTACTTGATAGCCATGTATCTATTACACAAGTTCATTGATTGGGGTGATGCCGGAGTGGTAAGATTATTATTGCAGATGGAGTAGAGTCACTTCATGGTTGCAGTTGTACTGGCGGAGATACTGATATGTCTCAACTACTTTGTTTAGGGTTTGGAGAGATGGAGTGCTTTGTTTAGGGTTTAGAGAGATGGATTGTCTCCCTGATTATTCTTCAGATTGAGAAAAATTTATTTATTCTTACCTTTATTACTAGAGGTGTTTTGTAGGTGTCTAGTTTCAAGTTTTGGGTTATTTTAAAGGTGTCGCCAATAGATCATTTTTGCATGGTGGCCTTTCTGGCAAAAGGTGTTTATACTGCTTTTTAGTACTACATATACCTATTTTGAAACTTGGTAAGAGATTAGATAGGATGGTTGTTTATATCTTGCCCTAAAGGACATATTTTGGCACTGCTAATGGTAAGAGATTAGATCTTTCATGATTGGAGGGCCATGTGTATTAAATGGTTTGCTTATTAGGTCTAGCATGGATGACCTTCTACCAGGGGATGAGGTTTCTAAGGTAGATGGGGCAGACTTATGACATGCCCATAATTGTTCCCTTTTTGGAGTCTACGCAGATCACAACTTCCATTACTAAAGCTATTAGAGGTGATTGGTTGAAGAGTTATCATGTTATTCATTCTAGTTTGGGAATAGGTGGCTGATAAGGTGATTTAGCTAGTTGAGAGAGAGCAACAGGCTGCTTATTGAGGGAAATAGAGGGTGACACAGCTGAGGAGGGAGAGACTCTAGGAGCCATTGGTGGCGAGAGGATTGCAACACAGATAGAGGGGAACTCAATCTTTGAATAAGACTCAGGGATCTATTGGAGGTGCGATACCATTGGCTGTAGTGGTGACTCAGACTATAGTGGTAATGACAAAGGAGACTATGATTGTAACAAATAGATAGGGTAACACTATAGTGGAGGTTCAGAGAAGGACTACCATAGTTAGGATACCGAGAAGGATTGCAGTTTTTAAAGTACAAAGGAGGATTTCAGTTGCCATGGCATGTAGCAATTTCTAAGTTATTGCTATGCAGAGGAAGATTTAAGAGCAGTTTTGGAACTATTGGTACTTGAGAAAAGATTTCTAATACTGCTATGGTGAACAGTTTTAGTTTTGCTAGTATTTTTAATGTCACAGTAGAAGGAGCTATAGAGACCAAAAGGAGAAGTGTAGCCATTTGGGAGATTATAATGGACTATGATTATGATTAGAGCATGAGAGATGTGCACACTAGGATGAGAAGGAGGATTGGCTAGACTATTACTTCATACATGATCCTTTTGCTTTTTATTTAGGATTTTTGATTTTGTATACACCTATAAGTTGAGAGGTGCTATATACGATATTAAAAGGACTATCATTTTTGTCATGATGATGGGTTGTATTTTATAAAATTTGATCACCATTATGTGAGATTTTTTTATTTTTGCTCTAATTTCTACCTAAATTGCCCTTTAAGGTTTCAACATAGTGAGCTCTTTCTATATTTTTTTTTAGCTCTAATTTATGCTCAAGCTAAAATTTTGGGTTCTCGACTCGACAAGTTTGCTCTAACTTTTGCCCAAGCCACCCTTTTAAGTTTTCAAGTTTGTAAGCATTTCCATTCAATTTTTTTTTGTTTAGGCAAGAGAACTAAGTCAATGATGCATTAGGCATAGAGGAAATAAGAATGTGATACAAACAAAATATTTTATATTATGACTTTGACCGGGCTGCCTACATATCCCTTACATCTTTTTTTTTTTTTTTTTTCTGTCAGTCATTTTCTTTTAGGGAGAATTAGGTTTATGAAGTTCTGATTACATATGCATCGAAAAAAAATGAAATATATATGTCATTTTTAGATGAAGTATTGCTAGCTTATTCAGGTTGCAAGGATTGGACAATTCATTTCCATCCACGTCTATAAGGATGGCATCTCTGTCGAATAGAATATTCTTTAGCATATATGATTTGGCCCAATTTAGTTTGAACTTCCTCTTGGATCATAAACAGAAGCTTGGGTTTCTCCTAAAATTAGATTTTCTTCTTGCAAACTATTGTCTTTTGTCTTATTATTGAAGTGTCCGACTAGTCTCTATCAATAGCTCTAAATTTTATAGAGAGCATCCATTCTCCTTTCATCAATGGTATTTAACTAGTCATAATACCCTTTGGTCCATTCTATTTTCATTCTTCACAGCTTTTGTTTGATAGGCTTATGTGTAGGTTGGGATTTTATGAATTGCGATGCTTGGATCTATCCATGACATGTCCTTAGGTTCTTATGCAGAATAGTCTAAGAACTCATGAGCCTTGTTGACTAATGATATGAAGATGCAATGCATGTGATTTTTGGTTTTTTTTTCCTCTATGCCATAATTAATTGATTTCTTTTGCCTTTTTCATTTTCATTTTTATTATTATTATACTTTTTGTTTTTTTAGATGTCTCATTTAAAGATAGATTAGAAGAAGTAAAGTATAGAAAATCATGAATGTAAGTAGAAAACCTGAACTTTTTTTATTCATGAAAAAAGTCCCATCATCATGGGTTACATTGATACTAAAAGATAAGCCCAAAAGACATGTTGCAAAATCAGGACTCAATAGACTCAGATTCCAAAAAGACTTAATAGAATTAGACTCAATAGACTTAGGTGACTGATACTCAAACTCAGATGATTCAAACATACATGAAGGACTTAGACATAGATAGACTCAAAGGACTTAGACATAGACTCAAAATACTCAGACATGGGGATAATAGGGCTAGCACTCTTTTTAAAATATTGGTTATTGGGTAAAGCTTGAGATGATTGGATGAGCTTAGTGGTTTGGAAGAGGATTGGTGGCAATATTGAGCTTTGGCTCAAAGGCAATAATGTCTCCATTATCAATGAGGTCTTAAATGTTATGTTTTAGAGCCTTACATGTGTTGGTCTTATGCCCTACTTCTTGGTGATAATCACAATGCTCATTAGCATTGTAGCCTTTAGGCAAGAGGTTTGGAGGGGTCGTGGTTCTAGGGGCTTAACTAGATAAGCCTCTAACACTTTTTCTTAAACAATATTGAGGGACATGCATAGTTCAAAAAAAGTCCTTATTTATAACCTTATTGGCTAGTGATAAGAGATGGCATTTATCTTCATTCTTCTTTAAGTGGTGGAATTGGTGGTGTAATTGCTGTCCTTGTGTCTTGATTAGATCAAATCCTTGATCTTGCTGCTAGTGGCAATGAGAGCTTTAAAGCTAGGGAGGTACTGAGTTAGCAGATGAGTCTAGTACTAGGGGAGGAGATTTTTGATAATGATATTAATTTGCTCTACTTCGGATGGACAGTTCATCATTTGGGCTGCTTTTTTCCTCCATCTTGTAAGGAATGCAGTTAAGGACTCTTTTTGACCTTGTTTGGTTGTCTCAAAATCCCGATTGGTGACATCCACTTTAATGTTATAGTAGTATTATTTCACAAATAAATTGCATATGCCATCTCATGTCTTTTTATGATTCTGATCTAGATCTAATAACTACTTGACAATAGCTTCTGTCAAGGATTGTTGGAATAGTTGAGCAAGAAGGTCATCATCTACTCCAAAAGGTCTTATTGTGCCCACATACCTTTTGAGATGAGTCTTAGGGTAGGTGGTGCCATTGAACTTATCTATGTATAGCATTTTAAATTTTAGTGGAACTCTCACATTATGGAAGAGAGTCAGAGATTCGACAGCTATCATATCCTCATGCTTCTTAATGTTCTTAAATGTCTTTTCCATCCCCTCAAATTTCTCTATCAATTTCTTAGCCTTGAGAAAATTAAAGAAATCACCACTTTGAAAAGGATTTGCAATGGGAAAAGGTGTACTGGCATTTAGATCCGAAGCAGGAGAGATAGGAGTTTCAGGTGCCTTCCTTTTATTGGTGAGATCGATAATGGGAGGAATGACAGTGGGGGCATAGCCAATCCTAACTTGAGTAGAAGTAGGCTCAACATGAGCAGAAGGAGGAGTGATGGTGGTATTGGTCATTTCCTTAACCTTGTCGATGATGGACCAGCATTGGAAGTTAAGGGCATTAGCAAAAGTGGCAAATTGGGCATTGAAGGCATTGGTGAAAGAGTTGACTTGAGTCTTAAAGGCAGTGGTGAATGCGGTTTGGAAGGTTTCCTCTTGCTTCTTAAGGAGGTTAGTGAAGAAAGTGCTCATGGCATCTTGGTCGAAGGGGTTGGAAGTGTTATCCATCGATACCTTAAAGAGAAAAGGAGAAAGAAAAGGTAAGAATTTACACTTTAAAAGGAAAAAGAGGTTTATGGATGCAATAGTGCATTGAGAAAAGGATTCCTTTTTGTTTGGTTGGTCACCATATTAGGAAATTTGGTAAGTGTGTGGTTATGTGTTTAGGGTGATAGACATCTGATTTTGGCATTTGAGGTGCTTGGGCTTTTATTGTTCATATCCTCATGCTTCTTAATGTTCTTAAGTGTCTTTTCCATCACCTCAAATTTCTCCATCAATTTCTTAGCCTTGGGAAAATTAAAGAAATCACCACTTTGAAAAGGATTTGCAATGGGAAAAGGTGTACTGGCATTTAGATCTGAAGCAAAAGAGATAGGATTTTCGGGTGCCTTTCTTTTATTAGTGAGATCAATAATGGGAGGAATGAAAGTGGGGGCACAACCAATCCTAACTTGAGTAGAAGTAGGCTCAACATGAGCAAAAGGAGGAGTGATGGTGGCATTAGTCATTTCTTTAACCTTGTTGATGATGGACCGACATTGGGAGTTAAGGGTATTAGCAAAAGTGGCAGACTGGGCATTAAAGGCGTTGGTAAAAGAGTCAACTTGAGCCTTAAAGGCAGTGGTGAATGCAGTTTGGAAGGTTTCCTCTTGCTTCTTAAGGAGGTTAGTGAAGAAAGTGCTCATAGCATCTTGGTCGAAGGGGTTAGAAGTGTTATCCATTAATACCTTAAAGAGAAAAGGAGAAAGAAAAGGTAACAATTTACACTTTAAAAGGGAAAATAGGTGTATAGATGCAATGGTGCATTAAGAAAAGGATTCCCTTTTGTTTGGTTGGTTACCATATTAGGAAATTTGGTTAGTGTGTGGTTATGTGTTTAGGGTGATAGACAACTGATTTTGGCATTTGAGGTGCTTGGACTTTTGTTATTGAGTTTCTCATGTTATATATGCATGACAATGCCATGATGCATGCCGAAAAAATTTTCATGGGCATATGCATGAATGTCTCAATTATTACAGGACATAGAACCTAGGGTTAATGCTAGGGTGACTACATATATAAGGGTGAAGGGTGGTTTAGTTTAGGATCCCTGTCCCACTAGAGCATCAATATACTTAACTATATATGAATTAAGGAGCCTCATGTGGTATTGATTGCTCATTACACTATCGAAATGATCAAGGATTCATCATGGAGTGGAATGCTTTCACTATCTCCCAACATGCTCAAAGGGAGTTATCTGGCCAATACTACTCACCATCCAAAGTTTTCCTAAAGTTAAGGTTAGATTAAAAGCCTTTGTTATAGAAAGTATTGCACAGAAGCCAAATTAATCTTTAGCTAAGCTAAATAGAGATTATTTTGGAAAAAGTTTTAACCAAATAGTAATCCTCTTATTTTAATTTTCCTTTTATTTAAAAGGTGGCAACAAGTATTCAATAGAGTCATCAACTGTGAGGCCTCACCAAGCATTGGTCCAATCTACTAAAGAGGAATCAAAATGTTCATTTAGGTTCAAACTCACAGTTGGAGCCCTTGAGCTCGAATGGGTTCATTTTGAAAATATTTTAGGAGTCACCATCCTAATTTATTTTAAAATAGGAAAATTAAGGAAAGTGTTGAAGAAGGTACATGAGGGAATCTATGGAGCACACAAAGTAGGGGTTAAAATGAGATGGTTAATGAGAAGGTATGGCTATTTTTAGCCAACCACCCTGAAAGACTATATAAGCAATACAAAAGGATGAAAATAATTTCAAAAATATAGAACGGTTCAGAGAATACCTGCTGATGAATTGCATCCTGTGATAAAGCCTTGGCCCTTTAGAGGTTCATCTATTAATTTGATTGGCAAGATTTATCTAGTATCATCCAAAAGTCATAACTTTGTTATTATAGCAACAGACTACTTCACCAAGTGGGTTAAAGCTATACCTATGAAGAAAGTGGAGCAAAATGATGTCATTAAATTTATTAAAGAATTCATTATTCATAGGTTAGGTATCCCCTAGTTTATCACTATAGACTAAGGTACTATATTCATAGGTAAATAAATGATGGACTTTGCAGAAGACTATGGTATCAAGCTAATCAATTAGACACCCCATTATTCTCAAGCTAATAGGTAGACAGAATCATTAAATAAAGTGCTAATTGACATCATAGAAAAATGATTAAAGACAATCCTAGTGACTAGCATAGACAATTATCAGAGACCTTTTAGGCTTACAGAACATTCAAGAGAAGTTCAACAAGTGTGAGTCCATTCTCTCTTACTTATGGCCATGATGCTAACCTTTGAATAGGGGTGGTAGTCCTTTCCTTGAGAATGGCCAAATAATATGGCATTACTCCTAATGATTATCACCAACCATGATGATACATAAAAAAAAAAGACCTGGAAGAGTTAAGGACGTAAGCTTTCAATCACATATTGATACATAAAAAAGAAAAAAGTCTTAATAGCCTACAATAAAAGGATTAAAACAAAAAGGAGAACTGGTTTGGAAATTAATTTTGCCTATAGGCACCAAAAATAGAGAGTTTGGAAAGTGATCTCTAAATTGGAAAGGCCCTTTCAAAATTTATAAAGTGTTGGATAGAAATGCCTACCAGTTATTAAAGCCAATATATATTGTGCATGGCTAAAAATTGTAAATAGGTAGGCCTTTGGCTACTTTTACTTTAATCAAATGAAGGTAAGACGAATCCATGATTTATATGTATAATAATATTAATAATCTAGTTTAAATAATAGAAATCCCAAAGTTCAATAGAAAGTTCTCAGGTTCAAAGCAAAACAAAAGAAGAAAAAAAGGGGAAATTGTACAGTCAATAAGATTTAGTTCATAAAAAGGTGTTGTCAAAGGCTTGAAGCTCTCTCTACTCAATGCAATAGTGAAGATGCATCTCCTCCAAAGTGGCGCACTCTGCTACCCAAGTTTGCATCTGTGAGTGCTTAGCAGTCAAAAGTTTCCAACTTGGTCTATCTTTATGCGGGCTTTACCATGCTCCCTTTGTTATTCATCTCCTCTAGCCAACAAGTCTGCAGATCAAGCCTTCAAAGCAACAAATTCATCTTTGAGCTATTGGATCATTTCTTATATGTCATCTAAGTCTTTGCTTATTTGCTCATGCTTATAGGTTCCACTTCTATTGTTAGCCACCAAAGTGTGGAAGTGTGTCTTTTGAAGTGACACCAAAGTAATTTTTTTCTGCAAATATAGATGGCAACAGTTTATCATTGTAAGTGGACAAAGAGTTAAGAACTCCTACCTTTAATTCATCAAGGTGGGAGATGCTTTCAAGTGGTGATATGGCTAGTCTAAGTAATGAAATAGCAGAAAAAATAGAATCTTGTTGTGCATTAAAGAGTTAAAGAGTTCTAAGGAAAAGAATTGTTGATGCGACCTGCTAGCTATAGAGAGTTAGGAACTGATTATATTGAATCAAAACCCAAAGATCGATCGAACAAGAATAAAAGAAAAGCTTGACTCAATTCACACCTGTTGAAGAGAACCAAAGCTATAAGGAGATGAGCGCCACAAGTTACCTTGATAAGCTTAGATGTAAGTTCTAAACAAGAACTTGGAAGAATATCTCACTTGAAGAAAATTCAAAGAAAAGTTATTATTATTGATCAAAACTAAACTTCTCAATTACAATGGAGCCTTTAATTTATAAGGAGGCTAAAACTTTAAGAACTTAACTAAGATAGGAAATCTATTTCTATAAGGAAATAAGAAATCTATTTCTATAAGAACTCAACTAAGAATCCTTATGGAGAATAGAATACTAATTAAGAAATTAACTTGTAAACTCAAACCAAATAAAATAAATCTGATGTGGACCTACTAATATATCAAGTTCAGGGCCCACAACTGCAAAGAGTGAATTTAAAACATAAAGTTTGTAAAATTTCAGAGAAAACATACTAGAAGCCCGTCGCAGCCGCGACGGTTGTTGCACCCGCAATGCGACGCATCTAGAAGCCCACTGTTGCATTTGCACTGCTGGTGTGCCCACACTGATGGTTTGCATTCTAAGCTTGTTACGACCATGACGGGTGTCGCGATCATGACACCTTCAGTCTTCACCATTTGCTTGTTCTTTACCTCCCTTTTGTAGCCAAGAGTAGGTGATCAGCCTTTGGGATGGGTTTGGCATCTTTTGGATAGTATAGAGGCCGTTTAAAGTTGATTCTTCATCTTGCATTTTCATGATCAACCTTTGCGAAGCTTGTTTCATTTTCTTTGTTCTTGACATTGTCATTGGACTTGTAATTCCTTGCAAAGGATCTTGGGAAGATCTTGTAATCATAGTTCCTTCATCTCTATCAATTGCTGTAGAATATTCTAAGCTACAACAATGGATTTAGCAGTTGGACATCATCCTATGGTGCAAGTACTAGAGGATGCACATGTAAGAAAGGAGAAGTCTAAGCTAGTGATGAGATTATCAAGAAGACCATTGAGATTCAAGCGGGTCCTCCTAGTAGTGGAATCATAATCTAAATAGAATAAATGGAATTAATGCCTTAAAAAAAATGGGGTGAAGTGGAGAGGGTAGATTAGTCTTAACTTTAGGGTGTCTATCATCAGTAGTGACCACATCAACTAGAATATCTAAAGAAGGCATACTAAATCTAGTTGCAATAGAAGGGTCTTTTACTGAAGGGGCATCGTTATTATCACTAGAACGATGAAGAGACTCCAAGATCATAATAGGTTCCAATGAAGAAGTTTAGGATTGGTTGAAATGCTAGACTCTGTGATTGTCTTAGGTGACTAGAGGAAGCAGTGGTAGTTTAAGGAGCTAAAGCTATCTTAGTAGGGCTTGCGATCTTTTTTGAACAGTCTGTGGCTGACTAGTCTTCTTTTTCTTCTTGGGACGGGATGTAGCTTCCTCATTTTCCTTTCTTCCTTTTAGGATTTTAGAGATGTGGTAGCACTTGGGTCATGCTCAATTTGTGTATCGGTATCCCCTTCCTTTACTTCTTCTTCTTCATCTCCTGCAATAAGGAAAATGAAGGAGCTATAGGTGGCTAATAGGGGTTTGCGATTTCGTTTGAATAGTCTGTAGCTGACTAGTCTTCTTTTTCTTTCTAGGAGGGGATGTAGCTTTTTCTTCTTCCTCTTCTTCTTCCTAGGATTTTGGAGATATGGTGGCATTTGGGTTATGCTTAGTCTGTATGTTGATATCCCTTCATTTTCATCTTCTTCTTTATCTCCTGCAACATGAAAAATAAATCAGGTGAAAAAGTAAGTAAAGTAGTTAAAAGCATTGAAGGAGGATGTTTACCTTCATACTCTATAGCAGGATTTGCCTCATCATACTTAGGAAGTCATCAACAGTGAAAGCCTTCAAAATGTCAACAAAAGAATGATGAACATGGTAAATACGAAGGTATAAAAGTTCTATTTGCCTATTTTCAACTTTAGATAAGACAACATCTTAAGATTTTGTCATAGAAGAACTAACTTTAAGGTTTGGAAAAAAAGGAAGAGCAAGAATGCCTTGAACAAAGCTGAACTGACAGCACCATAATGAGAGCATATAAGGCTTGAAGGAGTCCCCATAAACTAAAAAGAGGCAGTGGTACTCAAAAGATATGAGCTTAATACTCCTGTATGAAGTACTCTAGTACAAATGAAGGAAGACCATACTGCCTTAGCTCTGTTAGTAAGAGTGAAAGAATAGCACCTAACATAAAATGGAAGTAAAGACTCTGACTCAATATCATTAGAAAGAAAGAAGTCTAAGGAACTAAGTGAATTTTGAGTGAAATAGTCTGTGATATGCTTACTGCTAGAAGAGGTGTTGTATTTCAAAACTCGCCTTCCATGGGAACTATATGCCAATATAACTTCATCTGCTAGGTGGGGAAAATAAAAGAACAACCAAAGTTGAATAAGTTAAAGACTAATGCATTTAAAAGGAGTCTTTCTAACAATACAGGACATTGACCTAAATTATTCCTTAGAAAGATGGAACCTAAAGCTACGTGCTTGCCACTAGTTACTCCTCTGGTTAAGGAACCATAGGAAGTGGCGAGTCTCCAAACTGATGGGTAGAATATAAACCTATTTAGCAAAACCCAATTGAAAAGAATATGGTTGTGATATTCTTAGTCTTTATCTAAAGGAGTTGAAATGAGGTTATCAAAACTGAAGGGCTGCATAATGGAGGTCTATGCATATTGGTGTAGAGACTATGGTCATCTAAATGAAATGATAAAGTCCTTAGTCTTTCCACTAGTTTTCATAATGAGGTGCAAATCTATTAATCCATTTCACCCAGTTCTTGGAGAATTTGAGCTAGAATTTTATTTGGTTGGAAGGCTTCTTATAATTCCTCAAGACAAGCTTATCCTTCTTACCAATGGCAAATGGAGACTAGCAGGTGTGCAAAATCAATTGGCCAAATGACTTGGCAAGCAATAGACTGTAAGGAAAAGTGGTAGATTGTGAGGAATTGAACATGATACTCAAGGTTCTATATAACAAACAAGAATGAAAAAAAAAAAAAAAGAGTACCTGTGTGGTATGCTTTTCCATAGAAGTGATCACAGGATGAGAACTAGTCACTACAGCTGTAGATGAAGGAGCTGCCGAATGTTGAAATTAGAGTATGTTAAATTCTAACTTAAATTGTTTAAATTGTATTAAATTCTATAAAAATTTTGGCAGAGTTTCCATGAAAAGTTGGACATTACAGAGACAAGCTTGTTTCCATTCAAACTAGAAAAATTATTACCACATTCTTTTCTCTCCAAACCTATATAAAACTGTAACTTCTATTGTAAAAATCTCAAAAAATACCAAAAATTTACCACAGATTATATATCCATAATCTTGGGTTATATATATATGTGTAAGTCCCATTCAAATTCCAAAAAAACTTTGATTAAATAAAAAAAGTCATAAGATTTATCTTAGGTATAAATAATTATTTTTAATGCTATATTTAATAAGTGCCTTGCTCATTGGTTGTCCAATTTGTTTCTATATCAAGTGCATCTCTTTTCTCATTGAACTTCACACAAATTTGCAAACCTAGGTTGGAAGTTTACCTCATTTCCCTTGTGGGAGAGATAGGGAAGTTTCCATCCTTGGTAATTGCCTTGGTATCGATGATATAACCTATGCTGATGTTGGTGTCCATGCTACTTCTGTGAACACAGTGGACTCTTGGTTATTTATTTTGTTTTCATAACAATTCTTAGTTCTAGTTAAAATGCTTTTGTTTCCTTTATACATATACATAGATTTTTCTAATATCAACTATTTTTGAAGCATTTATATGTATATTATATATATGGGTTAAAGTTAAAATCCTATATGGATATATTTATAAATGTTTTTGTTAGTTTGGTATTTAGAGTCTATTTTTATTTTTAAATATATATATATATATATATATATATATATATATATATATATATATATATATATATATATATATATATATATATATATATATATATATATATATATATATATATATAAATAAGTACATTTTTATTCAAAATTCTTAGAATAATTTTGCAAATATATAGTATATATTTTTTAAAAAAAAAAGTAAAATTGAAAGTCAAAAGTAGAAGAAAAAAAGCACAACACTTGGATCCAAGCACAAGCAGTGATGACAGGCAAGTAAAGATCCAATCACCAGCAAGAACTTGAACGCTGAGTAATGGCTCTGGTGAAGCTGATCGACGGCCAAGGAAGGAAAATAAAAAAAAAAGAATAAATAAAAGGAGTAGGATCGAAAAAACAAAGGAAAGCAAGGAGACGTACCTGGTCTTGGTGTCAAAATGGCAAAAAGGTAGTAGGCACTGATGGTGAATGGTACCTTGATTGGTGACGGTAATACACCCATTGCAGTGATGGTTGGGTTGCTTGGAGCAAAATTTTTAGAAATAAATAAAAAATAGAAAGGTAGAAGGGAGAAAAAGAAAAAAAATAATAAATATATAGACTTACCTAGGGTTGGGTAGTGGTGATGCCATCGGTCATGAGGAAGAAGAAGAAGCTTGATTGATTTGTGATGATGAATGGGTAGTAAAAGTGGAAGGTGGGTTTTTGAAGTTTGGTGTATGGGTGTTAAATGGGTTTAATGAGGGAATTTTTTAATAAGTTATTAGATGGGTTACTGAAGGAGTTTAATTTGGAGGAGTTATTTTGAGAAAAGTCAGAGTCTTTTGAATTTGAAAAAAGATTTTGTGGGGAAGTAGAAGTCGGTTGAAATGAGGAAATTGAATTTAATTGAGAATTTAAATTTGTTAGGGAATTTGGATAAAGAAGGTCATAAGAGGAGATTATGATGAATGGGTTGACAGTAAAGATAGAAAAGGAGTTTGTTATATTTAGACAAGGGGATCTAGCGAGAGTTTAATTTGAAGCAAAATTTGAAGAGATAAAGGTTGTGTGGGCTATGAATTTGAAGAAATATAGTAGTACTTCATTTCTTCCATTTGCTATACTAACTCATAAGGATGAAACTTTATTTGGACTCTCATGATGGTGAAAGAGGATTGAAGGCCTAGGAACTAAAGACCAAAGTCTAAATACAAACAGATACAAGGTTTAAACCTAGCCTAGTATCTACAGGGAGTATTTGTTAGATTTGTATTTGTTGTTGGGCTAAGCAATTGGGTTGAATAGTGGTCAATTAATTTGGGCCTATAAATGGAGGTCCAAATAATTTAATTGAAGTCTATTTTAGGAGGATTGAGCCCAATATTTTATAAGAGCTAACACACTCTAAAAGCAAATGGTCCTATAAATTGGGAACAAAAAGTATGAAAGTAGTGGACAAGAAACATGGAATAAAGCTAAAACTAAGTAACTGTCACTTAGTGGAGGAGATTATGAAGTGGGATATAGGATATAGAACATGGAGTCTGTAATGGAGCTTGAAGTTGAAGTACAGGGGCTAAGTGCTATTGAGACTAAAATCCAGCGATTGTGGAGCTTAAATGTAGGAACAAACTGTTTGTCAATAATATAAAATCAAATTGACTCTGCAGGATTAAAGCAAATGAACAACAAATTAATCAACAACAACAATCAATCAAGAACATATCTATTCAAACAATTTTTCTCAAAGCTTCCAAAGTTTTCAATTTACATTTTCTGTCAAATTTCCAAGCCTCTTGGCTTTTGTCATTTATTTTTTAAAGTCTCTTTAAATTACAAAATCATTGTATTCAATATACTCAGATTTACATTAATACAAGCTAGAAAGTTTCAAATTTATATTTCTTTTAGTTTCTTTTGTGATAATTGGTGAAACTGCAATTAATGAATTTAAGAATGTTAAAAGACTATTGTCCTTTCATCTCTTTGATAATCTTTTGAATAAGTCAAATATAGGTGAGACCCCAAAAATCTGTGGCCTAGCATTCATTTCAAGGAAAAAAGGCATCAACAAATTGTATTAATTAGTATTGTGGCAATATTTCATTACTCTAAAAATGAGGATTAGGTCATAAATCACAAATTATTGCCCATTAAGACATAAAGCATATGAACTTAATAATTGGTAATTATTGAAATCATCTTATATAATCAATTGACTTATTTTAAATTGAACGCTCATCACTTCTAAATCCTTATTATTTTTAAATTTATTTTATATAAAATTTCTTTTCCAACAAAATAAACATGCATTCTAGCAACTAGATTATCCAGACGACAAATTCTTAGATGAATTTAATTTATCACATCATATTATAAACTCAACAATGGTAATCAAACATATCGACATTTTAATTATAATACACACCAATGATTTAGAAAGTTAATTACGATATTCACCTTGTAGGGTTGTGTGTTGTACTCCCTCCACCTTAAAAGGATTGTTCAATATTCTTTTTTAGAATATCTTAAAACTACTGCCCACTCTAAAAATAAATATAGATATTTGTTCGTTTTATCCTTATTAATTGAAAGGTGTATATTCTTAAAATCAATAATAAAAGTAGTAATAAATGAGTAGATATAAGGGTATAAGTAGAAAAATATAATAAAATTTATGAATTGACAAATAATTAATGATTATTCTTAAACCATGTGGAAAAGAAAATAGATATTTCTTTTTTGGAATAGAAGGAGTAACTAATATGTTGATGTGTTAGATCAATATTTATTAGTCCATAATTTACCGTGATCGATTAAGTTCACCTAAAAATTTTGGAGGAAGAATATACATTCACCTCCCAATAATTAAATTTATAGTTCAAATTGATCATTATTCTCTTGATAGAGGAATTCTTTTTTGGTTTTTTCCTACCTGTTCCTTTATTCTAATTTTTTTTTCTTTCAAGGTGTGAGCATCAAGACTTTGCTTCAATTATAGCTTAACCTAAATATATAAGCTTTTTTAATCAATCTAAATAATTAGGAATGTCAGTGTATTTGTCCATATATGAATGTCATCTTCGTAGCAGTAACATTTTCAACTTTTCGACTGGACCGCCACTGCAACAAGTAGTCTTGTTCTTTCTGTTCACATATATGTATTTGTTCTTGTTCTTGATAATTTATCGACCAAACCTAACTAATTAGTTATAAGTGCACTTCTAACAACTAATGAAATTAATTAATTATGTTATTAGCAGTAATTATACTTTCAATTTGATAACACTAAATGAAGAGGTTACAGTCCATCAATCTGACTCTGGACCTAAGAAATAACAGAATGGAAATTATTTATATGTTATTATAAGTATGCAATTATTATTAAGTATTATTGTTTACAATAAATATCAAAGCTATGTTAAATTAGTGTTATTTTCAGTAAATTTAAATTCAATGTTTATTGTAGTGTTTTATATATATGAGGCTCGGTTCAATGCATAAATGTAACTATTAAAACTAAATGTAATCTCTAAATAATAAAAAAAGAAAAGATTATACGTAACTTTAGTGGATTAAGTTGGATTCTAAGATAAATCTCAACAATTTGGCACAATTTAGAGTCGAATCTTGAATGGATATTGAGCTTGGCTAAATTTACATATGGTTAAAACTTTACTCTGTGGAAATTTTTATAGGTTGAATTGATGATGAGTGTGAATTATGTTATTAATATTAAGAGCAATTGTTGAGATTAATCTGTCTATTTCATCTATTGTTTTGCTTATGTCTTGATTTTCTTTGTTTTTGTTAATTTTTTTTTTTTGCAGTTTGTTTCATGTTTTCTTTGTTTTTTTTGGTAGTTTTTAATGAATTTCAAGTTGTTTGCACCATATTTATAGCGGACTGAATATCTTTTGGGCTAGATAATAATTAATTAATTTAGGGCCCATAAATTGAGGATTTGGAAACATGGAAAATAGTTTCCAACAGACTTTTAGGTGGATGAGTCAAATTCTCAATTAAATTTGGATACTTCTAGAAGGAAAAGTCAATTGTAAAATGTTGGACGTGGATTTACCAAACTCAAAGTAAAAATCACACAGAACACGGTGCTAAATACAGTTTGAGGTAAAAGAAAAGGGATAGTGGCTTAGTGGAGAAATAGAGCTAAAGTTTAGAGAATTAACCACTTGCCAAGCACTATAAATATAAGAATAGCCTGCTAGGTGAGGCTGATCAACAGCCAGCGAGGATGAAGAAACAAAAAAAATGAAAAGAAAATTAAAAAAAAGAGAGAGCATATCTAGGAGGATGGTGCACCTGGGAGTGACGAGGTAGCGCTTGGTGTTGGTGAAGCCATGGCTAGGGTTGATGGTGATCAGCGGTGGCAGTAGACCCACTGGAAATCCTATTAAGGCTGCTACTGATCATCCAAGGAAAGGAACATAAAAAAATTAGCAAAAAAAAAAAGGAAAAAATAGAAGAGAGGAATGGGGCGTACCTAGGGTGAAATGGCAGTGAGAATGGAGTTAGGAGTAGTGTTTAATGTTGAATGTGAAAGGGAGAATGGGTTACTGAAATTTTGTTGTGGGTAGTAGGTGGGTTTAATGAGAAGGTTTTCAATGGGTTGCTTGGAGAAAAATTAAGATTTTTTGATGCTGAAAAAATATTTTGTAAGGAAGAAGAAATTATTTGGGATGAGGAATTTGAACTAATTTGCTTTGAATTTATCAGAAGTTGGGATAGAGAAGATCATAGAAAGATATTATGATAAATAGGTTAATAGTAAATGCAAAAAATGGGTTTGTGATATTTGAACAAGGAAGATTCACAGGAATTTGATTTGGAAGGGGATTTGAAAAGCTAGAGTCTTGATTGGGCTGTGAACTTGAAGGAGGACATTAGGATTTCATCTCTTCTTATTGAAATTCTAAGTCATAAGGATGGAACTTTACTTGAGCCCTCATGGTGAAAGTGAATGTAGCTTTAGAAACCAAAGCCTAAGTTTAAATACTTAACAGATGCAACGTTTAGACCCAACCTAACATTTGTGAGGGGCATTTGTTGGCACCATATTTGTGGCGGGCTGGATATATATTGGGCCAGGTAATAATTAATTAATTAATTTTGGGCCTATAAATTGAGAATTTAGAGCCCATGAAAAATAGTACCCATCAAAATTTTAGGAGGATGGGTCAAATTCTTAACAAAATCTAAATATTTCTAGAAGGAAAAGTGAATTGTGAAGCTCTGGATGTGGATTTAAGAAACTTAGAGTAAAAATCACCACTAGCACAAAACATAAGACTAAATATAGTTTGAGGCAAAAGAAAAGGGATAGTGGTTCAGTCAAGAAGTGGAGCTGAAATTTAGGGAATTAACCACCTGCCAAGCACTATAAATACAAGAAGATTCTATAGGAGAAGGAAGGAATAACAACAATAGAAAAATCATAAACTCAGACTACAACAATCAATCAACTTTCCAAGCTTCTAAAGTTTTTACTTTTATATCAAATTGTCCAAGCCTCCGTGTCTATTATCTTTACTTTTACAATTCTTACAATTTTATTACAAAATCATTGTATTCAATGTACTCAAATTTACATTAATACAAGTAAAAAAGTTACAAATCTATATTTCTTTCAATTTCTCAGTGATAATTGGTGAAACTGCACATTAATGGA